>VBSM01001118.1:676854-703864 GCA_008086735.1 Cheirogaleus medius
ATATTTTGGCTGCTGGGGGGCAGCGGGAGGCGGGGGGGGGGGAAGAGGGCTTTTCTAGCTTTTTCACTGTCCACAGGGATTTTCAAATCTACCCACTCTCGCCTCATTTGGAGAAGGAAAAAAAAAATGTGTTAATGGACCTTTTTCTGCAGCTGAGAAGGACACTTTATGATAGAGGTGACACATTTCATTTTAATGAGAGGCAAATTCCACTTTATTTTAAACTACAGACACTCCCCCCCACCCCTGAGTCTGAAGATTTTGGGTGTTGAAATTCGAAGCCAGGGTGTCAGGTTGGCAGGACCTGGGGGCAGCCGGCTGCTCTGGGGCCATCTGAGTTCCCACCTGCGGGCCACTGTTTCTGCCCACTCACGGCTGTCCTTTCATTCTCACGCATTCTGGGGGCGGGTGCTTACGGCCTCCATTTACTGGTGAGGAAACTGAGGTTGCAGGAAGTTAAAAGACTTGCCCCAAATCACTCTAGAATTTTAAGGGTTGGTGGGTGGTTGAACCCGGGCTACCTGACACCAAACTGCATATTCTTACCACTTCATCCCACTTCATCTCCCTGGGGTAGGAACTATCCATCCAGGTCACTCTCAGGGACAGGGAGAGGGAGCTCAGGTGAGGGAATCCAGGTAGAGTCTCCCAGCGCTGGCCAGCCCTGGCCCTGAGCACCTGTGGCTGCACCGACCCAGGAGGAGGCCACACTGGGTGCTGCTGGAATGGCGTTTGCCGCGGGCTTGGCGGCCACGCGCACCGTGGAGGTTGGCGTCCCACCTTTCCTGTAGCCTCCAGATTGGAGGGAAGCCTCTCCAAGGATTCGGCCAGACCTGGGAGCCTGGCTGGAGGGGGATGAGCAACCTAGAACAGAGAGAAACTCAAGAAAGAGAGGGCAGGTGACTTTGGGGCCTGCCTGGACCAGAGCTGGGACAGGAGCAGGTACTCTGTACCCGGTGATGTGCAGCTGAGCCCAGGGTCACTTGTCCCTGGTTAGTGCACCTGTGGAATGGGCCCAGCACCCTGTCCATACACAGGTGGAGGGTGGCCACAGCTTCTGGGGTCCCCAGAGTTCCAGTTCCTTTCAGGCCCCACCCAGGCTTCCTGACCCAGCTTCCAGGGGCCACTCCTTCTCAGGGATCCTCAGGGACACTGGGAGCTCTTATCTGTGGTGTTCGTGGGGAGTCACAGAGGCTGGGACCTCTTCCCATGACCTGAGAGCTCACTGTGGAGAGCTCTGGGTGAGGATTCACTGGCTCGCAGACCCTCGCTTTTCTAGACCAGCGGAACGCATGGCAGACCCTCGTCCCCCCACCTGAGACTGTGAGGCGTGAGCACCGTAGTCTGCGGGCGGTGCCCAGGGGCTCCACTCAGTGCACCGGAGCCAGATCCCAGCCTGCCCCTCGTCAGGAAAGGGGGTGAGTAACGCTGCCTCCTGCCGGGTGGTGAGAGGTGTCACCGTGACGCTGTGTGAGATCGTGTGTGTAGTCAGTGCTCAGAAGTGGCTGCAGACATAAAATTCCAGGAATCATGACATTTTAGAATCCCAGACCTTTGGAGGTCCAGGGTGCTTGGATGTTAAGGAAGTTGGGAAGAACCTTCCGAGCCACTGCTTCAACCCCCTCCAGAAGGGGGCTGCTTCCCCCCTGGTCTGTGATACTGTCACCCTGGTTTGGCCTCATCCTCAGCCTGCCGCATCCTGAGGTGCTGGTGGGTGAAGGCGTGCTGTGCCGGAGCTTGGGCTCAGCTTTCTGCGTGACTTGAGCCCAGAGGAGGGTCACCGTCATTATTTGAGGACCTAAAGATGGGGACCAGCCGCGCCTTCGGACCCACTTCCCTGACCGGCCCAGGCCGGGGCTGGGTGGGTGTGGGTGTCTGGGTGCTGTCTCTGGCCCTGGAAGGCAGCCCGCCAGGCCAGGCCGGGAGCTTCAGCCTCCTGTGTCCCCGGCCTTCGCCAGTCCAGGGGCTCAGGAAGGGCCTGTTAACTCCTGCGGAATCGAGGAGGATGATCATTTCCTGAGAAAGGTCCCTGGATCTGGAGTCAGGTTTGGATTTGAATCTGCTCTTCTTAGTGTGTGGCTTGGGTGAGTCTCTTAACCTCCCAGTTTCCCCATCTCTAAGTGGTGGCCGCGATCCCTCCCTCTGGGCAGTGGTGAGGACTCAGCCAGATCGTGGCAGTGAAGTGCTTCCGGGGTCCTCTCGGAGAGGAGGCACTGGTTTCAGGGCCTGCCTCTCTGGGGGACTTCACTGAGGGTCATTTGGTTCCGGAGACTCAGGCCCCAAGTCGATGTCCCTCCAATCTCGGGGACCCCCATCTCAGGTAGCCCCTGGGAAGAACCACGCTCCCCAGGCTGGCATACTTGGCCCCAGATCCCAGCCCCACCACCTGCTGCAGTGTGACTGTGGGAAGGTCACTTAGCCTCTCTGAGTCTCAGTTTCTTCACTTGAAAGTGGGGAGGGTGGGGTCTCTCACGAGAGCCCACGTGTGTCATGTGCACACGGGGACAGCAGGTCTTACCTGCGGTGCCTGGCGTGTGGGAGGTACTTGCTGATGGCCGCTCGCTTGGGGCCTCCCTCCCTGGCTTCTCTTCCCAGGGATGTCCGTGTCATGGGTGGTGTCGGGGCACGAGGCCAGTGGATGGTGGCTGTCCAACACCCAGGGCTGGGTGGGGGGCGGAGGTCTCCCTCCCCATCCTCTCTCCGTGCAACCCCGTCTCCACCCTTGGCCGTGACATTGCCCAGCGGGGTGTGGAGGGTGCAGGGAGAGCCGGGCCCTGACAGCTCCTCCCATGGGAACGTGCCTTCCTCACCCTCTGGCTGACCCTGGCCGTTCTGTTGACATCAGAACTTCCAGGGTGTGTGAGGGGGAGGCTGGGGAGGGGTCTCGGGAGGCTGCTTGAAGGGGACCTTGGCAGGACTTGACGTGGATTAACGTGGGTAGCAGAAGGCAGGTGGCCCAGCCAGAGCAAAGTCCTAGGGGTAGGAATGGGCCAAGTGGGGTGGTTTTTTTTCCTTGACCTCTTGGCAAATTTCTGCTCATCCCAGCTGCCGCTTAGCACAGCCTGCTGGAGCCCTTTGCTGGCTTGGCGGCTGACGGAGGCTTCCTGCTCCAGGCCCCGCCCTGTGTGGACAGCCGCTTCTGTCCAGGAAGGCTGGGCCGAATGGTCATCGGCCCTG
Source organism: Cheirogaleus medius (assembly GCA_008086735.1). Lineage (NCBI taxonomy): Eukaryota > Metazoa > Chordata > Mammalia > Primates > Cheirogaleidae > Cheirogaleus > Cheirogaleus medius. The sequence continues at coordinate 680,032 of VBSM01001118.1, forward strand.
GTGCAGCTCTGAGGCCCTGAGCCTGGCCTGGCTCTGGCTGCAGCCAGGGTCTGGGACAGTGAGGCCAAAGATTCTGGTGGGGGCTGCACAGCAGGGTCCATACATTGTCCCTGAGGGCAGTGGGAGCCATGGGAGCCATGGGAGGATCTTGAGCAGTGGAGGCCTAGATGATAGCAGGGTTTATGGAAGAGGGACAGGGCAGGAAGACATTTGGAAGACACTTGGAGTGATGGGCCTGCAGTGGGCCAAGAGAACTCCCTGGCAGAGGGGACCTGTGTCTGCACCCCTGTGGCCCACCCTCCCCCAGGCTGCAGTGCCTCATCTGCCCTGAGAGAGGAATAACCCAGGGTGTAGATCACCCTGGCAAGTGGGCATTGATTTCTGTTAAAAGGCTGGATCCTGAATTTCTCTCTTCTGTTGTCCTCTGACGAGCCTGGCCCGGGGCTGGGTGGGTGTGATCGAAGGAGGGGAGGGGAGACGGAGCTGGCGCAGAGCTGGGGACTCTCACCATCTCCCCGGCACATCTGTTCTTTCGGGTCCCTGTCCCAGGCTGCCCCTCTGTCCGCGGGAGTAAATCAGGGTTCTCCTTTCTCAGACCTGGTTCTTTTCCTTCATGGCTCTGCTCACAATTTGTATTTAATGCTTTATTTGCTCACTGTGGGGCCAGAGGCTGTGGCTGCCTCGTTCACCGGCTTGCTCCCAGTCCCCTGGGACAGAGGAGGCACTCAACCCGTATTTGTGAAATGAAAGATAGAAAAACTCAGTAGGCTTCTGGCTGGGGCAGACTCCCACCCTCAGGAAGCCCCAACCAGGGAGCAGAGGAGGGGGGTGAGGAAGCTCAGGGGCCTGTTTCTGGGCCCTTGGTGGAGGGCAGGGCCCGGTGCTCCCTGGAAGCCCTGCAGCATGGGGTCAGGGGCTGCAGGAGCCCGTGCTGGGGTCACAGGACAGTGGGCACTCGTGGGTGTTTGGGAGCCAAGCCAGCAGTTCTCTGTCCTTCCCTGGGCCACCTTCTTTTGCCTATTTTTGCAGATTGTGTGTTTACTTCCTTGCTTGTAAATAAATAACTGGCTTCTGTTGCTGCTCCCAGATTGCCCAGTTTCAGGGATTAGCGATGGACTTTTCCTATAGAAACTGAGGCTTTAGCTCTATTTGTCCACCATCCCCCACCTCCACCCCACATCTTCGTTGGGCTGAGTTTCCCAGCTGAGCTGCGTAGTGTCCTCCGTTTACTTTTCCTTTCTTGACAACTCTGTTTTCCCTGGAGTTAATAATTGTCCTTTTGGGGGGTGGGGGGAGACTTTTAAAATCACTAATTCCATTCCCAGCTCCCCCCAGTTGAGTTACTAAACACGTGGAGTACTTGATCGGTTTGATCTGGACACCCGCTGAGCAGCAGGTGGGCGGGGGTCACCGTCTCCCATCACCCTGGGATCCAGCGTGTGTCTGTCTCTGTCTCTCTCTCTCTCTCTCTCTCTCTCTCTCTCTCTCTCTCTCTCTCGTTGAATCTCTTGCCCGCTGGATCCCATGTCTTCCTCTTAGTCTATACTTTCATTTTGGTGGAACACATTCTCCAATAAGCTTCCAGAAAAGTTAAACACAAGATACATTTTTGAGACCTTGCACGCCTGAAAAGTCTTCATTCTGCCTCAAATCTTGATTGATAGTCTGTGTATAGAATTCCAGGTGAAGATCTTTTTCCTCCCAGAATTTTAAAGGAGGCCCCCTCTTTAAAGTCATGGCTTACTGTTCTGGTATTGAGAAATCACCACGGTTGCTATGACATTTGATTCTTTGCATGCTATCTGGGATTTTTTCTTTCTGGAAGTCTAGAAAATTCTCTTTTTCCTGTGTTCTGTTCCTTGGTGAGGGTCTGCCTTTTCAAATTGGAAATTCATATTCTTTGCTCTGGAAAAGTTTTTGAATTACTCTTCTTGTTTTTAGCGACAGCACCCGGCTCTGTTGCCCAGGCTACTGGAGTGTAGTGGTGTGATCAGAGCTCACTGTAGTCCCGAACTCCTGGGCTCAAGCCATTCTCCTGCCTCAGCCTCCTGAGTAGGGACTACAGGCACGTGCCACCATGCCTGGCCAATTTTTAAAAAATTTTGTAGAGATGGGATCTCACTTTGTTTCATAGGCTGGTCTTGAACTCCCGGCCTCAAGTGATCCTCCTGGCTTGGCCTCCCAAAGTGCTGGAATTACAAGTGTGAGCCACAGTGGCCAGCCTGAATTACTCTTTTTATGATTTCCTAACCGTGCTGTTTTCTGTTCTCTCTTTGTGGAATCCCAGCTAACCAAATGCTGTGCTTCCCGGACGGAGTTGCGACGCACTCATCTCCTCCCGCCTTTGTTGATCTCTTTCTGTTCCTCTTCCAGGAGATCTCTTCAATTTCATCCTTCTACCCTTTTAACAGAGTTTGTTTTTTTTTTTTAATACAGCCATTGTTAATATATTAACAGTTTTTAATTTCTGCTTTATAGATGATGTTAAGCTTCAGAGATTTCTTTTATTTGCTGAAAATTCTCTTTAAAATATATTTGCATCCAGTTCTTGTTTCCTGGGTACTATATTTTGTTTTTCTGAGGAAAATAATGATAGCATTTTAAATTTTTTTCTTTTTCTTTCTATATCCAATGGCGGCAAGTTGATAGCTTTTTTAACATTAAGTTTTCTTCCATCTGCATTGCCTGTTTTCTTCAAGTTGCCCCTTTTTCTGTTTGTTTCCGTAGTCGGGACCCCGCATTCCATGTGGGGGTTTGCTCAGCTAATCCGCTGGGCAGGAATGGATGGAGCACCTCCTCTGTGCCAGCCCCGTTCTCAAGCCCGGACAAAATGGCCAAAAGTCTGCTGAGCTGGTGGAGCTGACACCCCAGGGTCAGGCTGCCCATACAGGAGTGGGCACTACAGGCTGGTGTCCCTTGTGCATAGGTGCGCTTGTCAGCCCTGGCTTCCCTGCGGCGGCCAGCCTGGGCCAGCTCAGGGCAGCCGCAGTGACGGCGTCTCCCAAAAGGACTCAGGGTCTCCTGGAGCTGAGTGGGAGAGGAAGGCTGGTGTCCCGACCGGAAATTCAGCATAAAGATTTCACCTATTCCTTCAATTTTCAGTGTGGTGTTCCCCAGGCCAGAGACCCTCAGCTCGATCTTCCCTAGAGAAAAAAGTGACTGCTAGTCTTCCCAGGGCAGAGCTGGGGAGGGAGCTTCTCGGGGTCTGCCTGCTTCTAACACAGACTTCCCACCCGTCCTTCATTGCTGTGTGCAGGGGTACTTGGTGCCACCAGTTCCTGAGCCTGGGTTCTGCCCAAGTAATAGGACAGGGACTTGGGACTCTGCTTTCCCAGCTCTGCCAAGTCAATTAGCACTCACCCATCTGTTCCGACTTCCAAAATTATGTTGCTGTTTCCTCTTCTTCCATTCTTGGTCCTTGTGGATTTATGTACAAAAAAGATTCTTCCTTGTTGTGGTGGGGTTTCGGAGGCGAGTGGAGGTCAGCCCCTCACGTGTGCTCCTTCCTCCGTGGTTAACCTGCACGTCCACGTTGTCCCACCCCCTGCTGGTAGATCCTGCATCGATCCCCTTCCCACCCTTACAAACTGCGCACCCTCCCTGTGCGTGTGTGGAGACTCTTCTTGGAGTGGAATTGCTTGCGGGTAGGGTGTGTGCATCTTCAGCTTTCAAAGATAAGATCAAATTGTTTCCGAAAATACTTGTGGCAACTTCCACTTCCACCAGCAGTGTATGAGAGGTCCTGTTGCTCTAACGATGCTTGGCACTGTCTGACTTTTTAGATGTCCCCAACTTAACGAATTGTATCTTAACAGAATTGTATTCTTAACAGAATTGTATCTCCTCCTTTCACTCTGCATTTCTTGGAACTCTGCGGGGCTCCGGCAAGCCTCGTCGTGTGTTTACTGGCCCTTCAGGTCTCCTCATCTGCCAATTGCCTGTTCCAATTCTTTGCCTTTTTAAAAAAATGGGTGATTTGTCTTTTTCTTATTGATTTGCAGAGTTCTTTATATAGCCTGGAAACAAATTTTTTTGTCAGCTCTGTGTGCTACGGGTATATTCTTCTAGTCTGCCTGTGGCTTGTCTTTTCCCTATGTGATGTCTTTGCACAGATGATTTAAATTGTAACAAGGTTAAATTTCTCACCTTTATGGCTTATGCTTTTTTATAACTTATTGGGGATGAGCATTTTTAAGGCTCTTGATGTATATTGCTAAATTGTCACTGAGAAAAGTTGTCCTGGTTTGAGCTTGGACTAGGCAGAGAGCGGACGGGCTCCCAGGTGCACAGACGGTGGCGTGCACGCAGAGCGCGTGGGATCCCCGAGCGAAGGTCATTAATGAACAACTAAAATGCACACAGCGTGCAAGGCTTCGCAGTGGTGTGGAGGAAAAGGCTTCACTTGATCCTTGACACCATCCTAGAAGGCCCTTTTCTTTGTTCTCCTTTGGAGACCCGAGGCCTCCTGTCAGGGTGGTCACAGGTGACTTCGATTCAAGCCCAGCTCCAGCGGAGGGGCTGGGCTGGGCGCGGAGGAGGCTCCAGGGAGGGTGGTTAATTAGCGTCCAGGGAGGCGAGAAGGAACAACTGGCCTTTCCCCTGGTGGGGCCATGTGTGTTGTCGCTGGCAGTGGAGTGTTTGCGCCTCTGAAGTCTCGCCCGCTGGGGAGCGGGAGAGGCTTTGGGGTCACGGAGCCTTGGGACCTGCCTCTCACCAGCTCCGTGATCTGGGGCGGGCTCTGGACCGCGTGGAGCTCTCCTGGGTAGGATGGCCGTGATGCTAATGCGGAGCGGGAGTGGGAGGGCTGAGCCACGTAACGCAGGTGCGGCTCCTGAAGCCAGAGGTGCTCTCAGGAGAAAGACCTGTCCCTGGGGAGAGCTATGGGGGAGGGCGGGCACCCAGGAGGAGTGGGCTGCACAGAGACACGCTGGGGTCAGACAGTGGGGTGGGAAGAGCCTGGGTGGTGGTGGGACCAGTGCCCTTCATTTCCGTGTAAAAGGTCCTTTTTGAGAAACTGACCTTGGTCCAGTGAGTGGGGGAGGGGCAGGGCAGAGGCGGGGCTGGAGGAGGCACTGGGCCATGCAGCCCGCCTCTGCCACTGCGTCACCATCACCGTTCCAAGGCCCCAGGCTGGACTTGCCTCCTGCCACTCCCGGGCCTGAGGGGTTAATTTTGATGCCTAGGAGTGCCTGGTGTGGCAGTATGTAAATCCATACACTTTCATAAACTGCTTAATTAGGCGAATGTTAATGAGATGTTAATTACTGTTGTGCCTGAGGATCCCACAGAAATCGGGATTATGTTTCTCTTCAAACATCCCGTCTTAATTATAACTTGTGCTTAATTCTGTGGCCTCAGCCAGCCGGCGAGGGCGGAGCGGCACCTCCCTTTCTGGGCGGTTCTCCGGGGCCGCCTCACTTTCCGTCCTCTTCATTCCTCCCAGGTCTGTTAAGTGGCCGCTGTGTGCCAGGCACGCCCTGGAGCTGGTGCCGGGGTGACAGAGAGCAATTAGCCCCCCCAGGAGGCGCTCCTAGCCCTGTGGGGAGGCTGTTTGTTAGGACCCGTTGCAGTGCAGGCCCCTCAGGGCAAAGGACAGAGTCTGGGACACAGGCAGGGCTGGGCCAGAGGAGCCAGTAGTGGTGAATCAGGGAAGGCTTCTTGGAGGAGGAGACCCCGCAGACCGAGTTTGAAAGTGTGGAAGTGTTCACTGGGTAGATATGAGACTGGACGTTTGGGCGGAGGGTCCTGCTTGGGCAAGCGCTGGTGGCTGAAGCCGTGTCCACACTGTGCCCGTCCTCTCCAGTCTTGCTTTCCCAGCTTCCAATCCAGATCTCTTGCCTTGAAGCTCAGGAGTCTGGGAGGCTCTATGTGGGGCCACCAAGTGGCCTTGGGGAGGTGTCTGCTCCTCTCAGGGCCTCACTTACTCCGTCTGTACTCTGATGGCCGGGTCAGGAATGGACGTGGGCCTGTGGGAAGTGGGCCCCGACCCCAGGAGGAAGGTGGTCAGGGTAGGCTTCCTGGAGGGGGCTTGCCCAAGTCCTGCTCCTCTGGAGCTCCGAGACTCTGTATCTCGCTCTTTCACTTGGGTCTTTGAGCATAGCACATACATGTGCTTGGTGTGTGCTGTGGTCCCACCACCCGGGCCTGGCCGCCGTAGCCAGGGTCCTAAAGGCTGGCCTGCACACACTGCCCTCATGCCACTGCCTCTGCCCACCCGGCCTGCTCCGCCTTCACCCAGCAAGGGCCGCCTGGCGCTGCCCCAGCCCTCTTCTTGTCCTCTTCCTCCCCCAGGGCCAGGAAGCCTCAGGGCTAGACCATGAAGCTCTAGGTGTCAAAAGACCTAAGAGGGCATAAAGCCCCATTTTACAGATGAGGGAAGATGAGGGACATGAGGCCAGAGAGGGTCAGGGCCTGGCTTGAGTGTCACGGCCAGTACCTAGTAGCACAGCACAGCCTAGAGCTGGGTCTCAGGTGGCCCGCAGGCCTCTTCCTGGGGGAGCACTGAACACTGATGCACAGCCAGACCCCCACTGCATCACTCATATCTACTTTACAGATGGGAAAACCGAGGCTCACAGAGGCCATGTGCTGGGATGGAGGCTTGAGGGGCTGGGCATGTGGCAGGGCCTCAGCAAGCTCCTTTGGGTCATCTCCTCTGATACCACTGTGCTATGGCAAGGAACTGTGGGCAAGGGGTCTACAGGCAGCTAGTAAGGGGACTCCACTCCGTGCCCCTGGAGCTGGGAAACTGCCTTGGTGCCTTTCCTGCTGAGAACTGCCAGAATCTCTCCTTCAATACAGAGTTATAGTGGGAGACTTTACCTTGAATGTCCTATACCTGACTTGGACCGGATTAATGGCATTTTCAGTCTAGACATCTTACCTTGCAAGAGCATGGTCCTGGAGGAAGAAAGCTTTTAGCTCATTATGTGGATTTGAACAATTACAGCTCAACCCTTTAAACTGGATACTTAAAAAGAGAGAATGAAAATATGAAAACAGAGAACATCCATCCCAGCTCCTGTGTCACTGGCAAGACTGCCAGGACAGCCTTTGATTGCCTGTGGTCCCATGCCTGTGGCCTGGGTTGCTGTAGAGATGTCCCTCACAATTCGGTGGTGGGTCCCTGCATTGCCCCACCCAATGCACTGGAACAAATGTTTGGTTCTATAGAATGGCATGAGTTAAAAAATGGATGCTTTGGCTGGGTGCTGTGGCTCACACCTATAATCCCAGCACTTTGGGAGGATTGCTTGAGGCTAGAAGTTCAAGACCAGCCTGAGCAACACAGCCAGACCTCATCGCTACAAAAATAAAAATTAAAAAATTAGTCGAGTGTGGTGACACACACACACAGTAGTCCCAGCTACTCAGGAGCCTGAGGCAGGAGGATAGCTGGAGCCCAGGAGTTTGTGGCTGCAGTGAGCTATGATGATGCCACTGCACTCCAGCCTGGGTGACAGAGTGAGACCCCATCTCTTAAAAAAAAAAAAATACTTGTTAACAACAAAATAAAACCTTTTATAAAATTTCTGGTTTGTATGCTTCTGGTTGTATTCCCAGTGTGGGCCTAGTTGAGGGTCCTTTTGCCCCCCACCTCCTTTGTCCCCCAGGATGTGCTCACCTCTGTCCTCCTCCTCCTGTGCTCCAGTGCCCCCAGCCCCAGGCAGGACACAGGGTGCTCGGAACAGATTTAGAGATGTGGCTCGGAGCTGGAGGCTGGCCCCCGGTGAGCCTCCTGTCCAGGGCTCTCAAACCCAGTGCCCAGGGGCCGGCAAGGGGTGGAAATGAGCAAAGTAGGCTGGTGGGGACTGTGGGGACCTGGAGGGCCACCCGTCAGCCCCAGCTGATTGTTACCATGTGGAAATGCAGATCCTGTGTGGCCAGATTAGATTTTTCCAAGAGAAACCAGAAATCCACATTTCTTTGTGATTTGTAAAAGTTGGCAACTGATTCTAATCTTTTAAAAACCACTGAGCAGGCCAAACAAAACGTTCTGTTTGCTCAGTTTGTAACCCCCATGTCTGGTCCAACCTCTGCTTCTGTAACAGCCACTGAAGCCCGGTGGGGCAGGGGGCCCGGGCCGGGTCACTCCAGAGGCCCCAGGTCTCCCACCTCTTTGACCCTCTCCACATCCAGCCTGGGCTGTGACATGTGGCCCCCCAGCCCCAGCAGACACCCACTTCCTTCCCCACGGAGGAGTGGGCCATCAGGTGCGCCTGAACGACACCTAGAAACGGCTGCTGCAGGAAAACAGCCGTGAGTCACCACTGAGCTCTTTTAAGGAGAAAAAGAAGCTGCCTTCTTAGAACTGTCACCCAGGCCCACTCGGGGAGGTGCGGGTGTGGGGGCGGCTCTGAGACCTGGTGGTTAATTTCTGGGGTGTGTCCCCCTCTGGGCCTGATCTGGATGGGCCCTGGAAGGCACCCAGTGAGCAGTGGTGTCCTGGTCACAGGTGTGGCTCAGATGCCAGGCTCCCCACGGCTGTGGCCAGGGCCAGGGCTCAGCATGCTCATTCAGTTCTGACTTTTAAAAATAACACAGGAACTCTTCTATTAAAATAGCTGTGTCGCCAATCGACACGTTTTAATAGGACACTCAATTAGAGCGAGATTTACAGAGAGGCAGACGCCCCCACATCAACTGGCCGCTTTCTCCCAGCGCCAGCTCCAGCCCGTCCGTCTGGCGCGCTCCTGTCCCCAGCTGCGCGCCAGACCAGGGCTGCTTTCAGCGCCTCTGCGAGTAAGGGACGTCGTCAGTGTGAAGGGACGCTTGCTGAGCACCGATGGTGTGCCAGGCACCGGGCTTGGTGCTGTGACAGATGACCTCGCTTTCTCTTTACAGCCACCTTGTAAGGTGGGTGTAACTGGCTCCATCTTTGCAGGTGAGGAAGCTGAGGCTCCAAGAGTAACTCACGGGGCTTGCGGGCCCAGCTGGGCTGAGCAGGCTGTGGCAGTCTGGCGGTAGCAGCCTTACCGGCCCCTGTCCTCATTCCCAGCCACCCTCCAGTCTTCAGACTGGGCAGGGCCCTTCCGTTCATGCCTCTCCTCTGTGCCAGTCCACTCTCAGGCCCAATGGGTCTCGGGGGTGCTAGGGGGGTGCTGGGGGCTACTGGGGGCTCCTAGGGGCTGGTAATCTCAGGCCAGAGGCCAGTGAAGGCAGGAGGAGCCATGCAGAAGATGGGGGGTGTTTGCGCACACACAGGAATCCCGTTCACACAGGTCGCGGGCCCAACCCTGGGTGCCTGCTGCCTACTTGCCTGCCCGCTGCTAAGTGCTTTCCAGGTCTTCAGAGAAGGCCCTGGTTTTGCTCCTTACAGAGGGTGGGGCGGTTTGGTCTAAGCTCCCTCTGTTGGGGGCCAGATGGGCTCCCTATGGGCTGGGTGGAGCCGACCCCACTCTGGAACCCCCAGACAGGCGAAGGCTAACATGGGGTAAGCACTCGGGTTGTTGGACCTCACCCAAATGTTTCCCTTCTCTCCTCCGGGCCAGCCCCTCTCTGATGATGGCGAGACGTCGCCTGAGTTCTTAGTGCCAAGCGCAGTGCGTGGGCTTTTCATGGGTGGTGGCCCCATCTGATCCTCCCAAGACCCCCATGGAGCAGTCACTCTCATCATCATCATTTTTCAGATGAGGAAACTGAGGCACAGAGAGAGTAAGCAGCTTGTCAAGGTCACAAGGTAAATGGGGAAGCAGGCATTAGAGCCCAGGCATCTAACTCTGGAAGCTGTGCTCTTTAAAACTAGAGGCTTGGCTGTTCCCTGGGCCTAACTCAAGCCTCGCCTTGTCCAGGAAGCCCACCCTGACCGCCCACGTGCAGCTGTCAGCTGTCTCTCAGAGCATGCAGGTGGGCCGCAGGGTGGAAGGGACACCCAGGAAAGGACAAAAGGCCCAGCTGTGGGAGCTGGAGTGGACTGGGCAGTGTCTCATTGCTCCATCCGTTGTAGACAAGGAAATGGGGCCTGGACATGGGGCGTGGCCTCTAGGGATGCACAGCTGGGGCGGGGTGAAGTGCGACTCCAACCCCCGGGCCAGTGCTCTTTCTTCTGTGCCCACTTGCCGCATGGATTCTGTGTCAGAGACGGGCCCAGGTGAATGGCAGGAGAGGCCAGAGAAGACTCCGGCTAAGGTCCCTTTTCCTCTCCTTTGCCCCAGCCCTCCAACCCGCAGGCTGGCAGGCTTGCGGCCTCCCTTCCATCCTTCACCTTCCCACTATTAAAAAAAGCTGGGAGGTGAAGGGAGGGCTGAGCTGTTGACTTAAATGTTTAAATTAGCCCCACTTTGCTGAAAGCCGGGTGTCAGGATAAATCCATTCCTACAATGTCATATATCTTTTCCTGAGTGGGAAGTTGGTGAATAAATGAATGTTCTTCATATATTATTATGGCCTGACACAGCCAAGGCAGGGAGAGGCAGCCCTAGTGATTAATGAGCAGGTCTGGGCTAACGAGTGGGAGGCGCCCCACCGGGGGGCCTGTGCCCTGGGGGCTGAGCCCTGGTTCTGGGGTGTTCCAGCCAGCTCTTGCCTAGGCTGGCAGGCCCATGGCTGCCTCACGTTCTCTTGTTCATCCTCTGTCTCTCAAGGGAACCCACTGCCCCTTGCTGGCTCTGTTTACCCTGTGTCCACACCCTCTCTCCTCCCCTCTGGGGACTTGAAATGACGTCTCTGTGGCTCAGGGCCCGTGGAGGGAATAGAACCCCGCAGGAGGAAGAACATGAGAACTTAGCGCCTATATGGCATTTTTAGATCCAAAGCACTTTGGCTTGGTCTTCACAGTATGTCCATTGACCAATGGGGAAACTGAGGCACAGAGCTGGCCCGTGATCCCCACGAGGCCCGTGGGGCCCAGACTGTAGGAGCCTCTGCAGTGCTCCCAGGGCCACCTCGGTTGTGCGCTGGCTGCCTGGATTTCCCGCCCCCCATGAGCCGCTGCGACCCTGGAGTCAGACCCTGCGCCTGGCAGTGCGGCAGGCCCAGCCCAGAGCCAGCGGCCTGTGGGCTCGGCCTCCCTGTCCCGCAGGCCAGAGCCAGGGGCTCTTAGGCAAGCTGTCCCAGAAGTCTCTTCTCAAAGGCCGAGTCTGCCTCCTGGGGGAGGTGGCCCTGGATGAGGGACACAGGGAGGGAGGGAGGACGGTGAGCTCCTTCCCTGGCTTGGGTTCCGTTTTCCGTTGCCCCTCACCCGCTCCCCTGGGCTGGAGGGGCCGGAGGTCTGCTCGGCGGTGAGTGTGGGCATGGGCGCGCAGCGACTCCACCGCCCTGGGGGGGGGCGGTGTGGGTGGATCAGGGAGCGCAGGGTCGCTGCCCCACCCACGCTGTCCTGGTGTGGCGCCTTTGCAGCTGTCCTGCAAGTAGCGTGTTTGCAGTGTTCTCAACACCGTGCTGGAAACGTGCAGGAGTCATTGTGAGCCAGACAGTTAGATTCCCAGGTGGCAGGACGGCCGCGTGTTCACTCCCTTGCCAACCAGGGCTGCCGACCCTGGCTCCCGCCTCGGGCTGGGCCTTCCCTGATGGTGTGAGTGTGCCTTTGTGTTACCTTGTGTGCAGGGGTGTGTGTGTATTGTGGGACCGTGTGTGAGCATGTGTCTGTGTGTGTCACTGTGTGCTTCGTTGTGAATGTGTCTATGAGAATGCATGCTGGACTGTCATTGCATCATTGCGTGTTAGTGTCGTGTGTGTGTGTGACCGTGTGTGTGTGTGTGAGCCCCCAGAACACGAGCTCAGTGTCTGAGCTCTTTGGGCCCTGCCCTCCTCTGGGACCCAGCTGAGACTGTGGGCTCTGTCACTGTGAAGCGCTGTCTGCACACGGAGGCTCGTTTCTGCAGTGACGCGCAGAGGCCCTTCAGGGAAGGAAGCAGGCTGCGTGGGGCAGCGTCCGGCCTGGGGCCTGCCTGGCCCTTCCGCATGTACATGGACTTGCTCCCTCCTTGGAGCGGAGGCTTTGCCTCTCCAGCCCTGCCCTTGACTGGCCCAGCCTCTCCTTGCCAGGCCTTCGCTTAGCCGCGCTGTCCATATTGAATGGGGAGGAGACCTGCAGGGGACCCCGGTTCCACCCCAGAGTCAGGAAGAGGATCTTGGGAGCAGTTAAATGTCAAGCCGCGTAGGGGCAATCAGAGGAGACTGAAAGGGCGCTTAGCGTTGCAGAGGGGAGGACGGAGACCCCGGCAAGGGCAAGTGCTTGGCATCTGGAGGGGGTGGAGTGTGGAGGGGACAGGGAGGAAGCCGGTGGGGGCAGAGGGCACTTCCAAAGGTGAGGAGCTGGAGACGTGGCAGCAGAGTGCCGGGCACGTAGTAAGTGAATGTCTGCGAAATGAAACTGGGGTCCAGTTGTGGAGCTCTCCCCGTGACCTCCGGGAAAGTGTTACATGGAAAGTGTAACGATGACATGGCACAGTTAGTGATGGCAACTCTATTTGTTTTTCTTTCTTCAGTCACTTCTGGAAAACATGCACACACACATATATATGTATATTTTGCAGCTCTGCTTAAGCACCTGCAGTGGGGGCAGCGCCGTGCCTGCCACTGTGCACGTATTTCGTTTTACAGATAAAGAAATGGAGGCTCAGGGAGGTAACGACCTGCTTAGGTGGCGGCACAAGTAAGTGTGGTACTAGGATTCGGTTCAAGCTCTGACTTCAAAGCCCATGCTTCTCCCTCTCCATGCCTCAGTTTCCCCATCTGTTCCTGATCTGTACCATGCCTCAGTTTCTCTAGTCCATTCTCATGTTTGACTACTCTCTGTGAATTCCGGGGCTTCCTTTGGGGCTATGGCCTGCAGACCCCAGAGTTCTCTCTTCTGACCAAGATTTTGTGCTTGGACTTCTGGGGAACTTCCTCCGTCCCCACTAGATCCCTGGGGCCTCTCTCCTGTCCCCAGGCCACTGTGGGCTGGGCCTGGGATGGTCAGTAGGGGCAAGACTGAGTCCTTGGGAATGAAGGGCATCTCCACACTCCTGAAGGGGACTGAGTGGGGACCTGGCTGTGCCCAAGTCTGGTCCTAGAAGGGGGGTCCTAGCGTCAAAGGAGAGTTTGTGCATCCATCTGTGACCTGGTCCCTTTTCCCGCACGTCCCGCTGGCAGAGGCAGAAGCCATACCTTCCTTGTGCACAGCCCTGGGACAGGTCAAATGCTTCCTACTGTGCTGCCTGCCTCAAGCTTCACAACCACCTTGGGAGCTGGAGACCCCGGGGCCCTGTTTTATAGGTGAAGAAACTGAGTTTCATGGAAACCTGTGAATTTCCCAAGGTCCCTAGTGACTGGGGGCAGAGCTGGGCTAGGCGTCTTCTGCTCACCTGACTACCTTGGCCTGGCCCTCTGCCAGGCTGGGGCAGGGAGGCTGTGCCATGGGGTGCAAGAGAGGCTGGCCGTGAGTTCTGAGGAGGCCACCAGAGGCAGGGCCTGGGACCGGAGGGGCCCTCTGCAGGCTGTTACTCCTCAGAGCCCCTCCCCAGGACACCCAATGCAAGCCGTGCCAGGACTGCCACCTGCTGTGCCCTGGGTCCCGCCGCCCTGTCTCGGGGAGGCGAGCGTGCCTAATGAATTAATTAATGTTGGCAAAGCACTTGGAGATCTCGGGCTGAAAGGTGCTCAATACATGCAAATCAGAGTGATTGTTATTACCCATAATTATGGAGTTTCTGCTGGAGAAATTATTCAGAAGCGGACGGAGGCTGGGCCAGCACTGGGCCCTGCCAAGATCGCTCCTCCATAGTGGTGGAATTTGGCTTCCTTTCCTCCCTCCCTCCAGCCTTTCCTCTTTTCTTTCCTTCTCTTCTCTTTTCCTTCCTCCCTTCCGCCTCTTCCCTCCCTCCCGCTTCCTCCCTCGTCTTTCCCTTTCTCTCCTTTTTTCCTCCTTTCGCTTCTGCCCTCCCTCCCATCTCCCTGCGCCCACTCTCCCAGTCTGCATCTGTTGCTGGCGTTTCCACACCAAACGCCTTCCGCCCCGGGTTGTGGAGACAGGACCTGGCCCTTTCTGGGGAAGGAGAGGCTGGGCAGTAGCTTCTCACACTTTGGAAGTGAGAAGGATCCAGAAACTGAGTCTCACTTTCTCCTTCTGCTACATGGGTCCATAAGGGGTCCCCCGTGCCTCTTGGGTGCATGGCGTGCCTGGGAGGGCTCTCTCCGTGTTGTTTGTGTGAGTGTGTGCGTGCTCACCTGGCGTGCCTGCTTCCAGCCCCTGCCCCATCAGACGTATTCTCCCTGTGCCTTGGTTCCCCAGCGAATGAGGCTGACCTTCCTCCACCAGGCTGAGCAAGTGGCCCCATGCTGCCAGTCCATGGCAGTGCCTGGAACTGGCGATCCAAATAAATCATTTCTCTCAGCTGCACCCTGTTCTTGCCCCCGCTCCGGTTCTCTGTGTCCACAGCTGCTTGCGTCTTTGTGCCCAGGAACCCCAGGGAGGCTCCCTCCAGATTCAGCACCACAAACAGCGCCTGGCTCAGTGGGCCCCTGTCTCCTCCCAGCTGAACTGCGCCTCCAGAGGTCATTCTGACACAAGCCCTGCTCCCACAGACGGGACGCTCAGGCCAAGAGAATGCCAGTGATTTATCCAAGGCACACAGACGCTGAGCTTTGGAGCTGAACGACAGCCCTGGTCTCTGAACTTCCCGTTGGAGCACACGGAAGCTTTAGGATGTCCTAGTGTTCCATCGGCAAACACTTAGCAAGCTGCTGTCTCTGTGCCAAACTCAGCGATGGAGGAGAGCTGGAGACAGCCAGGTCTCTGTTCTCTGTGGCACATGCGACCCACAAAACAACAGCCACAGCCACAACCACAGTGAGAGAGCTGGGTGTGGCAAATACCACAGTACCATGTGTTTGATTTTGCAGTGCCTATGAAAAGTGCTTAAGAAACTCGAGGCAGAGCAGGTCCCTACCGAGTGGAGCAGTCAGGAAGGCCCCCTGGAGGAGGTGGCACCAAGTCTGGAGAGGCAGAGAGGAAGGGGGACAGTGTGGTCACTGCAGAGGAGGCTGGAATGAGGCCGGCTTGTGTGTGGGTGGTGGTAGAAGCCCATTGGTGGGCTTAGAGCAGCTGGTGGTGATGAGTCCGGGAAGGAAGGCAGTGCCCTGCTGAGGGGCTGGCCTCTGTCCGTGGGCGCACAGGAAGACTGGTCACGTGGACGTGGCGGGAGCTCCCCTCAGCTGTCCGCTACCGGGCCTGGTCTGGCACCAGAATCCCACCCCTACCTCTCCCTCCCTCCCTTACCTGGGGTTGGCTGATTTCGTCTGGAAGTGACAACAGGCTGGTTGTCTGTGGGACCTTTGTGCCCTATCGCTCAGCCTGTAATCTTTCCCATCCGACACAGGCTCTTTTCTCTTCCCCGGCATTTGTCAAAAAGATTGGACAGGGCCCCAAAGCCCTGCAGGGAGGCCGGGCCAGAGCAAGCCTCTCGCTGCCCATCGATTTGCGTGGCTTTGCCAGCTGCCTGAGCGGGTTTGCCGGACGCCATGGGGCTGTGTTTGGCCTGGGATAATGAAATAATGTCCTCGCCGAGGAAAGGAGAGAGCCTCTGCTAATTAGCTCGGCTGCCTTCTTTTAGGACAAAAGTCTTTCCTGGTGGGCTTCTGGCGCTGGCTGAGTGGCAGGGCTCTGCAGGGAGCCAGGGGGGTGGGCAGTCCATCTTGGGGGTGACAACAGGGGGACAAGAGTGCCTAGGGCAGGCAGAGCTGGTGCTTTCCAGGGACACTGTCTCCTTGGCCCTCTGTCCCCCAGCAGAGACTTCCTGGTCAAGGGGCAGGGGAGGGCCTTGGAATCACATGGATCTGGGTTCTGTCCCCAGCCCTGCCACTTGCAGGCCTTGTGATCCTGGGCAAGACACAGCTGACCTCTCTGAGTTTCAAGTCACCTCCACTGAAGAGTGAGGTGTGGTCACCGTGTGAGAGGGTGGCTCGTGGGCTTGAGTGAGATGACGGAGCAGGGTGCTCGGCACACAGGAGGGACTTGGAAATGCCGGTGGCCTCACATGCACCGTGTGGAATCACACCCTTACCCTGGTGCTGTCTTAGGCCTTGTTCATCTTGGCACATGGGCCCCGCTGTCCAGCCCTCGGACCCCTTAGAAGGGTGGGATCTTCCCCTATTTCTCCCAGGGCTCAGGAGGCAGTGGAACTACGCCAGCTTCGAAGGCAGAGGCATTTGAAGTGCCCCTTCCCTGCAGTCGAGGCTCTGGGGCTGGAGCCGTCCCATGCCCTGTGGGAGGCGCTGACAGTCAGGCCGTGTTGATTGGCGAGTGGCTGGGATGGAGAGGCTCCAGGCACTGCTCCCTGCTCCAGGAAGCCCTCTGGGGGCCGGCTGGCGGTCCTCCATGTGACCCCGGACGACCTTCGCTGTGCCCCTCCCAGGGTGTCCCCGCTGTCGAAGATCGAAGGTCGAAGGTCGTATCCCCTTCCCATCGCTGCGAGGCCTGACAGCACTCTGAGCTCTCCACACCTGTGACTCACTGACTCCACAGGTGAGGTGGATATGGCAGGAGCAGTAGCTATGGCAACAGTGGTGCTCCAAAGCAGCCAGCTTTGCTGAGGACGTACTAGTCCGCTCCCTCACTTCAGACGGACAGGGTTAGGGGACTCCCGTTTACAGAGGAGGAAGTTGAGGCCTGGGGGAGCAGGGCCCTTGGGGCACAGGGTGAGAGACGGCAGAGATCCCCACCTGGCT
The DNA here is from genome assembly GCA_008086735.1 of Cheirogaleus medius. Lineage (NCBI taxonomy): Eukaryota > Metazoa > Chordata > Mammalia > Primates > Cheirogaleidae > Cheirogaleus > Cheirogaleus medius. Next base: position 696,682 of record VBSM01001118.1, read on the forward strand.
CCCACCTGGCTCGGGGCAGCCTAGGCTGCCAGTCTCGAATGGGCACAGAGAGGAGGGGACACGTGCAGGCCCTCCAGGAGGTCACGGTAGCAGAATCCCCCGACATACACCCTCCATGCGCCCCTGTCCCACCTGGCCACCTCCTTGCCCCAACGCAGAGGTGGCAGCTTCGTCTTTCCCACCAGGCTGGCCCTGTCTCTGGCTCTAGGCCTTCTTCAGGGTGGGCTCCACAAGGGCAGAGGCTTGTTGGCCAGAGTGTATCTAGCACTTACCGAGCCCTGGCATGTAGTAGGTGCCCAGCTATCCTTGTTTAATGCAGGAATGAATGTCATGGTGTGGATTAACTGAGACCATGTATATTAAGTACTTGGCATGCAACCAAATATTTATTGAGTGAAAAAAATACCTTTGGGTGGAATACAGGAGGCGATGGGTGTCAAGTGTCTGGCTCACAGTGGCTCAGCACGTGGGAATCATGGCAGCAGCAATTGTTGGCATTCGCTCTTCTGGAAAGGGTCGGGTGGAGGAACCAGAAGCGGGGCCACGGATGGGGAGAGACGGGGAGAGTGGCAGGCACCGGAACCCCGAGGAAGAGGCGACAGCAGGGGAGGCTGGTTAGCAGGTGGGGGCCCCTGACACCCACTCCGTGCAGAGCTGGCGACGGGAGCGCGTGCGTGTGTGCACGCGTGTGGGCGGCTGTGTGTGTAAAGCAAATAACTGGAAAATGAATTTAATTATAAGGCACTTTTAATAGTTATTTATATTTAATCTTGCTAATTCTGTGTCTTGTGTAGCCAAACTGTAATTCTATTCTTACTCATCTGCTAGTGAGAGTGGGGGAGAGACGGGAGAGGGCGGCAGCCCCGCTGGAAGGCAGCAGGCTCCCCTCACCCCGGGTCAGCCTGGGCCAGCTGCGGACCCCGAGGGTGGAGGGGGGCCCGGGGCCAGGGCCCTGCTCTGTCTGCGGGCAGTTCATCTGCTTGTGTTTGCTCAGCCCCGGCCCAGGGCAGGGGGAGCAATGGGGAGCCAGCCTCAGGGACCAGCAGACCCAGTTCAAATCCAAGTTTGGCCATGGGCCTTCACCTCAGGGGCTCACTTTCTCCTTCTGTGAAGTGGGTGTGATATAAGCGTCCTCAGGGCTGTTGGGAGAACTGAATTGGAGAGCGCAGCTCCTCCGGACATGCTCGTTCCTGCACCCTTGTCCCTCCGCAGCCCTGTTTGCTGTCTCCGCTGGTCTGCTCGGCCTCTCTGGACAGGCCCGGCCAGCCCTGGCTCATTGGCAGAGGGTGAGATTGACTGACTCCATGGCCAATGTGACTCGGGTTCTGCCCCTTTATCAGGATGACCCTGGCAGGCTGGAGGTCTGGGGAGTGGGGTGGTCTGGAGGCCGGACCCCAAGAGCAGTGCTGGAGCGGCCTCACTGGACGGCAGTGGGGAGGGCCCCGCTGCAGCTCTGGGAGTGGGAAAAGGGGACACCTTCCTAAGAAGGGACCACAGCCTGGCCCACATGGTAGCCGTGGGGGAGCACCGCCGGGAGTCAGAGGCCACTGCTCTGGTCGCACTGCGGCGAGACTGCGCAAGCGGCAGCCCTGCCGAGGCCAGGCTGGGGCACCGAGGGAGACCCGGAAGAGCTTGAGGGAGCTCTAAGGCCCGGCAGAGATGGGGTGGGAGTGCTGGGTACTACCAGGCCTCACTTTCTGACAGTGCCACCTGCGGCCAGGCTGGAGCAGTGGCCTCAGAGTAGCCTGGGGTGGGGCAGGCACTGCTGCTGGGCTCCGACCTCCCTCCAGGGCACCTGGCAGGTGCTGGGCCGGGCCGGGCCATGACTTTGTCCTGGAGCAGGGCTGGCGGGAGGCAGGGCGGGACCCGGCCTTTCCAGGGCCTCTCTCCGCTCGTCGCTCCTTCCAGGGCTTTCCTGGGTCTGCCCGTGCCTGAGTCTCCTGTGCTGACAGCTGGCGCTGCGGGTGTCAAGGGGTTTGGCTGTGCCCTGGGGGCCGCCCCTGGCCAGGCTCTGTGCTGGGCTTCTTCCAGATCTTCTCCCATGGGACCCCTGCAGTGAGGCTGCAAGGTGGATGCTACTCTCTCCATTTTACAGATGGGGAAACTGAGGCTCAGAGAGGTTAAGGGACATGATTAGAATTTGGGCCATCGGACTCCAAAGAGAGGTTTTCTGCTTCCTGGTAAACTCTGGCGGCCCGGGGAGGAGGAGGCTGGCCTCTCCAGAGGGTGGGGTAGTGTGAACAGTACTGCTTGGGGTACAGCTGCTAGGAACAGCCTGGAGAGCCTAGTGACAGGAGGGTGTCCAGTGCTGGTGTTTGCACCTCCAGGCGCCTGGCAAGGCTCTTCCCGACGTCCCGCGGGGCTGCTGGGCTGGCCAGTGGCTCGTCCCTCCCACCAGAGGCTCAGAGAGGCAGCATAGCCCTGTCTGGAGTTGGTTGCCGGAAGGCGAGAGCTTGGCTCTGGCTCTGCCACTTCCTGGCTACGCAGCCTCTGCCAGCCCTCGCCTCTGAGCCCCAGTGTGGCTGCGGGCGGCAGCGTGGCGGTGCGTGCTTGCAGTCACCGCCTCGCCCCCACCTCTGCTGGCGTGTAGAGGTGGGTGACGGTGGAGGGTGCGATCCTCTCTGGGATAGTTTCACTGTAATAAGAGACTTTAATGCCTCCGAACCCCAACGGACCGATGTTTCCCTTTAATGGTGACATTTCAGGTGTGGTGACAGCCGTGGGGAGAGGCCCTGGTGTCGCGTGCAGCCGTGTTCTCTGGCCCTTCTCCCACTCCCCTCTCAGGCTCGGCCGCTCTGTTCACAGGCAGGCCAGGTCAGTGTTGCGTTAATTGATTGAGGGGTCTGTTCTCGGCGCTCTCCCGTCCGCTCCGCAAAAGCCCAGCCTGGAACCGGCGGCATTCTGACAGGCTGGCCGGCCGTCTTCTGACAGGGAGGGGTCATGGGCAGAGAACTGTTAGCAGGCTCCAGGGGGAGCCGATGGCCCGCTGGGGGCAACCCGGAGGTCTGGTCATAGGGAAGGGTCTCCGGGCATGCCACGCTGAGTGTGGCTGTTCTTATCTGGTCCTTAAGACAGACCCCTGAGGACCTGCCCGCACTCCCGGTGGTTCACAGGGTCCCCTCATCCACCCAGTCCTACCAGAAGTGCTCCCAAGGCCTGGGGGTCGCCATGGCTTGGCCGTGTTGTCAGGGATAGGGGAGGAGGGAAGGTGGCCCGTGCTAGGCCTGGCCAGGGACAGAGCGACAGAGGGGTCTGGGATTGGTGCTCTGGAGGAGCAGTCCTGGTTTGGGGTGGTGTGGCCACGTCTCTTCTAGAGGACGCAACAGAGTTAAGGGCAGGGCGTGTTTGGAGAGGTCCCGCGGGAGGGCCGGGTGGCGTCCAGGCTTTGTGGCTGATCCCTGCGCGCTATGGGCGAGTCCCTGCCCTCCCTGGCTCCAGTTTTCCCACCTGCACAACAGGGATTCTGGTCCAGGCCGGCTGATCTCTGGACCCCTTCAACACCGTCCATCCTTGACTCTAAGAAAGCCTGGGGAAGGGGCTGAGCCTGGGGCTGGGGGGCGAGTTGGTCCCTGGAACCCAAGGAGCGGGGGGCGGGGAGGCAGATGTATGTGCTGTCGTCCGCTGCGGCCAGCACATTCATTAAGCATCTCTAAGATGGATACACCCCCCAGTTCACCTGGCACACCTGCCTCGGGACGTGTTTCTTCCTGATGGGGCCATCCATCATGCTAGCTGTGCTGCCAGCGGGTGCAGCCAGCTCCCGCCTGAGCCTCCTGCAGGGTAGGGTGCCTTATTATCCTCCGGCCATGCTCCTGCGCCTGACCGCCCGTCACCCCAGCTGGCTTGGGGGCAGTTCTGCCGCTCAGGTCTGCTCCAGTCCCCAGCCAGACCACAGGTTCCAAGTGTTCTAAGGGGTGCTGGGGCAATCAGGGCTGGCTTCGTAGAGGAGCCAAAAAATATCTGGGCAGGAGTTGGGTGGGTGGAAAGAAGAGTAGGTCCTTTCAGCTCTGGGGTTGGGGGAGGGACAGGAGGGCCCACACTCCTTCCCATGCTCCTGTGGAGGGCGCCCAGGCAGTGCTCCTTGACCTGCTTGTCCCGTGCCCAGTTCCTGTAATCTGCTGCTCCTCCAGGCTCAGGTGCTCTACGCCCTTCCCAGGTGGCTCAGGAACCATCAGGTGACCCCACACTGGCCTCCATTCACACAGTCCACCCACACCCATCCCTGCTAGAGGTATGTGGAATATGGCAAGTTTTGCCCTGATCAGCTAGGTGACCGGGGAGAAGCCACTTCATCTTTTGAGCCTCAGTTTCCCCTTCTGTGAAATATAGATGGTCGGTCCTGTTCTGAAGGTTAGGAAGAATAGATGAGCAGGTATGTGTGGGGAAATTGGCACAGGGCCTTGTTCATGGCAGGGTCCCAGTTCATGTGGCTCTCCTTAATCCTGAAATGGATCCACAGGTTTCACTGCAGAGAGGACATTTGAGGTGTCCTGGTGTCTGCCAGAGGCACCCAGCGTGCAGCCAGTGTCGAGGCCTCCCTTGGGGAGATGCTGAACCAGGCGCTGCCCATGGTGAGTTCTCTTCCCAGGCTCTTTGAGGGCAGGACTTTGTCTGTGTCACTCACTTCCGCGTCTGCTGACAACCTGCCTGGCCTGACGTATAGTAGGTGCTCAAGAAGCACTTGTTGACTGGAGCGATGGATCAATACATAAAGCCTGGGAGGGCTACCCAGTTGCTCCCAGGCTCCCGGCGCTCACACGTGAGCCCCTGAACCCCATCTTTTGTGGCTGATTGGGAGAATGCCCCCTACTCTGGCTCCCAGCAGCACCTTTTCCAGTTGTGTCTATGCCCCCCGGCTAGGAGGCAAATCTGAAGCCTCCCCCCTGCATTCCTGAAGCCCTCCCCACTTGCCCGTTCACAGGAGAATATCTCCCTAAACAGAGCCTAACTCACATTTTTTGCTTTTGCTTTTATATAGAACTGTAATTTGACTGTCTAAAGGTTTTTAAAGGAGAGAGCAAAACAAAATCACTCCCACCCCACTCTGTGCTCAGAGCAGATTCTGTCTTCAGAAGGGACAGGGCAAACTCTCCCAGCCTTCTGTAGACGGGGGCTCCTTGGGGCCCACCTGTCCTTTAAGAAGGGCACAGGGCACAGCCGGAGACCAGGAAGCCTGGGCTCTGCCACCCCTGCCACCAAGGATCTGCGTCCCTCTTAGCCCGTGGACTCGCCCTGGTGGGGCTCAGGGAGTCACGCTGTCCTTTTGCAGAGGGATGGCATGTGCTGCCCTCGGCCCCTCTGCCCTGGCCCTGGGGACCGCGGGAGCTGGTGCCCGGCAGAGTGGGTGCCTGGTGGGGGTGCTGGAGGTGGACATGGATGGGGGAGCAGGAGGGAGGGGGCTGCCCGAATCTCCTCAGGGAGGCGCCTCCCAGAGAGGAGGCTGAGGGGCTGGGGAGTGGGCACTGGGGGTGGGGGAGACACAGAGAGAGCCGAGGCCACAGGGAGGCCGGGGCAGGGGCCTCTGCCTTCCCCCCAGTCAGCTTACCGCTCCCACCTTCCCCACCAGGTTCTGTGTCCGTTTCTAAGGAGGCGAGGTCGAGCAGCGGGCTGGGGCCCGGGCTGTGCCCCACTGAGGGGTTCCCCTCATTTTCCCGCCATGCCCCCAGCTTTCTCGTGAGCGCGTGTGCAGGACCAGCTCGCACTCGGCTGCCCAGGGTTCCTGCCCTGCCAGCAGAGTCCCTCCTGCCCTTCCAGCTGCTTGGGTGGGGCTCTCTCCCTATCTCTGCCCGAGGTGAAGCCCACCCTGCGTCACACTCTCCTCAGCAGCCCGTCCCCTTTGGGATTTGGTTCCCCTGGTTGCCTTGTGACCTCAGCTCTCTGATGGGCTGAGTAAAAGCTGTGATTTTGCAGATTGTCCAGCTTTTTCTCGTGGTTAGGCTGGGAGTGATGTTCTGTGGCTCCCACGCCCTGGATGAGGTGGAGTGCCTTTGTCTCTGGGTAACAGCGTTGGGTTCACTGAGACCTGCCTTTACCACGTGTCAGCTGTGTTGTGTGTCCTGGGTGAGGCCCCCAAGCCCCCGCGGCCAGCCCTGAGCCTTAGTTCCCCTCTGCAAAGGGGGTGCAATGCCCAGCTGGGAGAGCTGCTGGGAGGTAGGCAGGCTGATGTGCCAGGCGCAGCTGCTCAGGATGTGGCTGTGCTGTGGCCCTGCGAGGGAGCTGGAGGGAGCCCGGCATGCCTGAGCCCCAGAAGACGGTGTGAGTGGACACTGCAAGCTGCTGCCACGTTGGACAGTGTCCTGCCTATCGCTGGTGCCTGGCTGCAGAGCCCAGTGGGAGCAGCTGCCTTCCCCGAGCCTCAGTTTCCCTCTCTCTGACTTGCCTTTGTGGGGGTTGCGGGCTAGAGATCAGTTTGGGCAGGCCTCAGTCTTTGGGGGCCACCTCCGCAGGCCTTTTCTGAGCGTCTGTCCCCGCTGCCCTGGATGCCCCAGTCTGTTGTCCAAATTCCCAGTTATTCAAAGCCCCGAGCCCCGACCCACTCCTCCAGATGGCTCTCCCTGACGCTCCAGCCCGCTCTGCTCTGAGTCCAAACCTGCCGAGCATGTTCCCAGCTGCTTTCTTCTCTTTGGCACATACTCTCGGCTCTGAGCAGGGCCCCAGGTGCTGAGGCAGCTCGGCATGGCCTGCCTGGGTAAGTGGGCCTGTAACATCCAGCGACAGGCTGGTGGGGGCCATGCCGGGTGGGGAAGGAGCCCAGAGCAGGCAGCAACTCCTGCCTGGAGGCCACTGAGGCAACATTTGAGCTGCACCTTGAAGGGGAAGGCTGAAGACAAGGGAGTCTTGGGGGCAGAGGTCAGTGTAAGAAAGGCCTTGAATGCCAGGTAAATAATTTTAGGGTCTGGCCTCCCTCTGCAGACAGAGAACACCAGGGGAGGGTCCTGATGGGGCGGCATGCTCCTGAGGGCAGACACTCTCCATAAGGCCCACAGCCCTGCACCCCACACACCACTTGGCAGTCTCGTGCCTGCCCTTCAGATCTCTGCTCCTGGACCGCCGTCCATGCTTTTGGGGCTCTTGGCCTTTTCTTTAACCACTTCGGGACCAGCGTCGACTATGGCCGACAGCCACAGACGAACGCGCACAGCCGAGCGTCGACTTTAGCCGACAGCCGTGATATGACTTTTCT
>VBSM01001118.1:703964-740674 GCA_008086735.1 Cheirogaleus medius
GAAGAAGTCCTGGTGAGCCCTGGGGCCCTGGGTGTTTGGAGGGAGGTGGGGGAGAGGGGAGGAAGGCGTGGGAGGACCTCCAGGAGGCCGAGCCCTCGAGGCCCAGGGATAAAATGTTTCCGACAGAGAAGGCAGTCAGCCAGCCAGATGCCAGGGGACAGACAAGGACGTTGGTTTGGCAAAACTGAGGTTTCTGGGGACCTTGGTAAGAGCGGCTTTGGAGAGTGGTGGGGACGGAGCACAACTGGAGAGAGAGGGAGGAAGAACTGGAGGCGAGGGAGTGGGGGCCGCAGAGACAGCTCCTGAGTTTTGCTGTTAAAGGGGAAGAGAAAAATGGAAGGGCATGTGGGGTCAAGGAATTCCCTTCCTCCCTCCCTCCCTCTTCTCCTTCACAATATGAGTAACATTGGTATGCCCTGTGACCTTGGGTAAGTAGCTTAACCTCTCTGAGCCTCAGTTTTCTTTTTTGCAAAATGGAGACGACAGCTCAGATGTTGCTGGATCTGGTGTACAGGAGGTGCTCATGCTCAGTAAATGGGAACTGTTCTCCAGTAGGAGCTCACGTGGGGAGATAGATAGTCATGCACCGTCAGTGCAGGTGTTTCTGGAGGGCAATTTGGGAGCAAGTATCAAAATTTAAAATGTGAATCTGACCTATCCTTTAGGAATGCACCCAGAAAAATTCTTGCATGTGTGTGCAATTAGGCAGGATATTTTTTCTAGTAACGTTTGAAATAAAACATTGGAAACACCCAAGCTCTCATCCTTGAGGGCCTAGGTAAACAGGTGAGGGTACACTCCCACGTGGAGTGCCTCAGTGTAGCACCATGGAGGACTCGACTGTGGCTTTCTGTGAGGGGCACAGGTGCTGGAGCTTCACTGCATGGGTCCAGACTCCCTAGCTGGGCACTCTTGGGCGCCTACTAACCACCACTCTGCACTTTGGTTTCTTGTCTACAAAATTAGGATCAAAGTAGCACCTGTCTTGGGGAGTTGTTAAGAAGATTAGATGGGTTAATGGGTAAAGTGCTCAACCCAGTGTCTGGCACATAGCAGGAGCTCAGTGAGTACAGCGATGATTATTGCTGTGCGCGGACATGGAAAGGTACGCAAAATCTCTTGTTGAGGGAGGAGCACGTTCCACACCAGAACACAGGCTGTGCTCCTTGGCACACAGCCCTGAGTGTGTGTGCACTGCTCTGTACATGTGTGCGGACACAGCGAAAATTTCACACCAGAGGGCTGGCAGTCAGTACTTCTAGAGAGGTGACTGGGAATGGGAGTGTGTTTACTCTGCAGACTTCTGTATTTGAAGCTCTTTAAAGAGAACACTTTCACGTATTGCTCGTATAATGAGACTACAATGTGTAAAATTGGTGATTTAGGCCCTCACCTCCTTTAGGAAGCCTTCCCTGACCTCACGGCCCCGAGCCTGCCCCGCCAGCTCTCCTTGGTGTTTAGGGGCCACGTTGCCTGCTGTGGTGGCTGTGAGCCGCTGTGTGTGCATGTGCACATATGTGTGGGCTCCCCAGTTAGCCCGTGAGCCACCCGAGGGTGTGGGCTTTGCGCTTCGAGGCTGGACACGTCTTCAAGACCAGCAATTCTCAGTGCGATCCCCAAATGGCAGCGTCAGTGTCACCCAGGAGCTTGCTGGAAATTCAAATTCTCAGGCCCCACTATGGGCACTGATCAGAGACTTGAGGGCGGGCCCCAAGTGTTTGCACCTGCCTGTGCTGATAGGGAAATCAAGGCACAGTGAGGCTCACAGCAGGACCCAATGACAACACTGAGACAGGACCCAGGAAAGGTCCCAGGCAGAGGTGGAGGAGAGGCCCTCGCGCTCCCTTCCTGACAGCTCCTCTGGGCTCCTTGGGACCATGAGGCACATGTGGCCCCAGGAGGGAGGATTTGAGGTTCAGCCCTGTGTGTCCAGGGGCCAGAGAACTGTCCCTTCTGCTGCAGGCCGGCTCGCTTAGGTAGGTGGGGCTGCTGTCCTTGGCCCACGTAAGGGAGCCTCCTGAATCCCAGCCTGCTGCAGCCCAGGCCCTTGCTTTACAGAAAGGGCAGTCTTTTTTGTTTTTGTTTTTTTGTTTTTAATGAGACAGAGTCTCACTCTGTCACCTGGCTAGAGTGCAGTGTTGTCATTGTAGCTCACTGCAGCCTCAAACTCCTGGGCTCAAGCGATCCTTCTGCCTCAGCCTCCCGAGTAGCTGGGACTACAGACATGCGCCACCATGCCCGGCTAATTTTTTCTATTTTCAGTAGAGATGGGGTCTCACTCTTGCTCAGGCTGGTCTCGAACTCCTGAGCTCAAGTGATCCTCCCAGCTCGGCCTCCCACAGCGCTAGGATTACAGGCGTGAGCCTCCTCGTCTGAACAGCAAGTGCAGCCTTGACTCTGTGGAATGAATGTGGCAGGGTCCCGGTCTCCCCCTGCTCCATCTGCCACTGGGAAGCCCAGGCTGGGCAGAGACTTGGGTGGGGTGGATTGCATGATGGGTCTGTGGCCCTGGTCTGACTGTCCTCTCACCCCTCCCTGCTGTCTCTCTGCAGGTGTCTGGCCGAGGAGTCCTGAGCCCCTGTCCAGTGAGGTGAGCGGCTACTATCTGTGCTGTGGATGGGGCAGGGCCGAGGGTGTGGGGGCAGTTTCAGGGGCTCTGTCTCCCTCTCTGCTGTCCCTTCCTCCTCTCCATCTTCTGGAGGCCCCTCCCTACCATGTTCCTGGGGGCGCTGCTGAGTCCCTGGGAGAGGAAGGGGGTGAGGAAGTTTGGGAATCCGCTTTCAGCAGAAAGGAGGAAGGTGGCTCCCTGGTTGACAGGGTCAGGGTTATGGGTGCTGCGGGCCCTTGGATGGCTCTGCTGGGGCCCTGGGGGCATGTGGGTGCTGGCCCAGGTACCAGGCAGGAGTGACCCTGAGCTGGGGACCCTGGAGGCCCCTCATGAAGGAGGGAGCAGAGCTGTGGGCCACTCGGGTGGGTGGACTGCCCGTGGGGGGCAGGCCAGTGTACCAGTTGAGGCTGGGGTACTCTGGCGGTCGGGCTCTGGCCTTGGGGCCCGGCTGTGGTCTGTGAGGAGAAAGCATTTTGGGGACGCGATTCCCGTGCCTGGGAACATTGTTAGATGAGTGCGGCAAGGCAGACCCCGCAGGTCTCCAGGGCAGACACACTGCCCTCTGCCCAGACTCCCTCCGCGGCTCTGGCGTCTCCTCTGACTTCAGTTCCAGGGCGGCTTTGCCCCGTGGAGGGTCCTCGGAAGGCTTCTCGTTTCCCTCTGGTCGGACGTGCGGGCCGAGCGTGTCTGCCGTGCCAGGCCTGTCTCCGTGCGCACGAGGCAGCAGAAGAGGGTGGTGCCCTCCCCGAAAGCCTGGGGTGGGGCTGCCCATCCCCCTCCTCTGGCCTGGCCAGCTGCACCCAGGAGAAGGGTTAACTGAGACCATGACTTAGAGTTTGGGCTTCACTCCTCAGTCACTCCCCCCAGTTTCCTTATCTGTAAAAGGGGGCTCCCCAGTGTGTCCTTCTGAACCTCGTGTCGTGTGTAGAGGGCCAAGTACAGAGAGCCTGGCACACCGTTGGTGCTCAATAGGTGCTCAAACACACATCAGTTATTTTGCAGCAGAGCCTGGGAAGGAGTCTGAAGGACGCTGGGGATCAGAGAAGTGCAGCCCCTGGCCGCTCAGATACCCCCGCAAGCGTGCGAGAGAGGAGAGACTGTTCTTAGTGGTCCCAATCCAGGCAGACTGACTGGAGGAGGGGTGTTAAGTGGTATTAATTTGCCATCGTTGATGACCTCTTTTTAAGTCTGAAAGAAACCTTTTTCATACTTTAATTAGCTCATTAATCTTAGCAACAACAGCCCACGAGAGGGTGCAATGTGCTCCCTTTGTAGAGGTGGGGAAGCTGGGGTCGGGCAGGGGACAGACCTTGGTGTTGAGGTAGGATTCGGCCTAGGTCCCCATCCCGGGTCCCATGTCCCATCACTCTCCTTACAAATGGCTCCCTAGTCCGAGTCCTCTGATGGGAGGGATGTGGTTGGAGGTCATGCCGGTGGCCCCCATGTTCCCTGGCCAGGCCCCGGAGCCATGGTGCAGGGAGCGCAAGCTGAGGCTGCATCGGGTCTGCGCAGGTGGCTGTGTGGACTGGGCGCTGCAGCCAGCGGGTCTATGGGGAGCCTCCTGGCTGGTCTCTCGGGTTCTCTCTCTGGGGCATGTCCCTCCATCCTGGGCACGGCCCCACTTCCCTCTGCTCCACACCTGGCACTGACAGTGGAGTCTGCCTCCTCTAAGAGCCGCCCCGCAGTGACTGCCCTTGGCTGCCTCCCCTGGGTGGCTGAGGGGCCCCGCCTACTTGGTTCAGCGGGAACAAGTTGCAGGCACTTGTCCGGACCGGGACTGGGGGAGGTGTAGGGTGGCCACTGTATGCCAGAGAGGCCTGGCATCTCGGGGCAGGTGACTCGGGGGAGCCCACAGAGGCAGGACTCAGTGGCAGGGACGAGAGCTGGAGGGGCGGGTTCCAGGCTGTGAGCCGAGCGCAGCCGGCGGGAAGGGTGCCAACCGGAACACCTGGGCACAGCAACTGAGCACGTCCGTTATTTATGACTCGTGGGACGGCCCCGTGAAATCTTTGGAATGGAAGAAACCTGTGTGCTGGATTGGAGCCTGGCGTGTGTGCCGGGGCTGGCAGCCGGGCAGGAGGCATCACGCAGACCTGGGAGCCGCGGCGACAGCGGCAGCAGCTGTCAGAGCGCAGACCGAGGAGCTGCAGGTCGCACGGGGCACGTGGGCTCCGCCTGCAGTGAAGGCCAGGCGAGGCTTGTGGCCGGCCTTGGCTGGGGGCCCTGCCACAGATGAAGCCGCACGTGTTCCCTAAGGGCTAGACACCGTCTGCAGGGACCACAGCTGTGAGGGCCACTCCAGAAGGGACTGGGGTCTGCCCGGCACAGCCCAGGAGGTCCAGGGCAGGGGTCTGCTTGGATGGGTGTATCTGCTGGGCACCCACAGCCACCCCGTCTTCACCACCAGAGCTTACTGGCCTGGCTTTGCGTGTGGGCCAGAGATGCCAGCCCAAGTCAGAGCTACCCTCGTTCCTAAAACAGGGGAACAGAACAGTGGGGGTGGGTGTTAGGCTAGTTCCCTAAACGACATCCTATACTTGGGCACTACATTTTTAGCTTTAACAGGTCAGAGTGTGTCTGCTTCAAACACGGCTGTTTCTTTGGTTTTCACCTCAGTCAGCCCAACACAGAGGGAGACCCCCGCCCGCCCGCCCGCCGGCTCTCTGGCCTCGAGCGTCTGGGGGTGCGCTTCGCACCCAAGCACAGAGCAAAGAGCTCAAGCTCTGAGCCAGGCCGCCTGGCTCTGTCGTTGTCACACTTGGGAGCTGGGTGGCCTTGGGCACATTCCTAGTTTCTCGGTGCTTCGGTCCTATCTGGCAGATGGGCCGCTGCCTCGAGGTGGGGATGTCGGGAAGAGCCGGTCGATGCTGCAGGACAGGTCTTCAGCCGGGTCCCTGCACGCGGCATTGCTAGGGGTGGCGCTGGCTGCTCGCACGTGTGCTGGGCAGCAGAGCCAGCTCAGGCTGAAGCGGTGACATCTGGGTCCCTGCCCCCGGTGGCTCCAGCGTCTTTCCCGCTGCCTCCTTCTGGGCATGGATTGCTGCCGGCTGCCAGGGGCACGGCTGGGCAGGAGGGATGTGGGCGTGGGTGTGCGGGCGAGAGAGCTCGTTTGTGCTTTGGTGACAGGCACGCTTGGCCACTAGGGTGGAGGTGGCGCAGAGGGGTGAAGTCTCGGAGCCTAAGGAGGCTGTGGAGCCTAAGGAGCAGCACAGCGCTGGGGCTGGGCGAGAGGCCTGGCATGTCGGGGTGGGGCCGGTAGGGGAGAGAGAAGAGGAGCGGGAACGGGCGTGTGCCACATGCCGGGCCCCTGGCGCAGGCTCTTCACACGTGGAGCATCATTTATTCCTTGCACAGGAGAGGGATGTCCTTATTCCTGTGTGCGTATGCAAAGTGGAGGCCCATATGGGGAAGGTGAGTTGACCCAAGTTGCAGAAGAGGCAGAGCTGAGATTGAAGCCCCCTGTGTCCTGTGTCCCTGAGGGGCTGCGGGGACCAGGAGTGGGTATGGCTCTAGTGCCAGGTTCTGCCTGGCCTGGGCAGGGGACACGCGTGGGCCTGGACAGACGTGCCTGTGCATGTGCCTCCGTGTGCCGATGTTCCCCCTGCTGCAGCAAGGAAGCTCTCGGGAAACTAGGGCAGTGGGGTGGCTCTCTGACACCTCCTACAGCGTTGGCACCTGGGGGTGGCTTCCACACTGGAGCCTGGTGCCCGGGCCCAGCCTGTTCTCTGCACATGCCTCCCCTGATCCTGCCTGGCTCCCCACCCCAGCCCGCCTGCTAGGGTGGAGGGGGTCAGGGGGCTGCAAGGTGCCCTGGAATAATAAAAGTGATTAGTGGCTCAGACGTTGTGTGCCAAGCATGAGTAAATGATTATTCTTTGTTATCCGCATTCTGCAGCTGAGGAAATAGAGGCCAGAGGAGCATAGTGACCTGCCCAAGGTCACACAGCTAGGCAGCTGTGGGGCAGGATTCTGATGCGGGTGGTGAGCAGGGGCCAGTGGGGCCTAGCTCTGGTTTTGCTCAGTGGGCAGTCCCAGGACAGCCCCTCAAGGCCACCAGGGCCAAGACCCTGCCCCAGCTGTCATTCTCCAGCCCTGCTGTGGCCAGGCCAGAGGGAGGCATTGGATACACATCACCTCCACTGAACCTGCCTGCCATCCCCATGTGGCAGATGTGGGAGCTGGGGCTCAGAGGGCGCCCAGGCCGCTCTGATGCCAAAGTCCAGCTTTTATCCTCCCTGCCGTGATACTCCAGAGTGTCTGGTGGTGCTTTGCCGGCCTGTCCCTCCCTTGCTGCTTGTGGAGTCAAGTATCCGCCCTCCTCCCCCAGGCCCGATGCCTGCTTATGCAGCTAAGGGAAAGGGAGAGCCTGGGCCAGTCTGGACACAGAGGGACGGAGAGGCAGGGTCAGCCCCCACATGGGTGCGGGGGGCAGGGACTGGATCTCTCAGTCTCAGGTTTGGGAAGGCACATGGAGGTCCCCCCTCCCCATCAAATGCTCTTTCTGCCACCTGAGCCCCCGAGGCTGTATGGGTAGCTGTTAGGAACCGAGTTTGTGGCATCGGACAGCATGCTGTAAATTCCAGCTCCAGCACTTACCAGTTCTGTGGCCTTAGACATGTTACTTAAGTTCCCTGTGCCTCAGTTTCCCCATTTGATAAAGGGAAAGTGATGGTAGAACTCATGTGGCAGGGCCGTTAGAGAAGTGAATGGGGTGTTTATTTATTGTGGCAGGAGCGACTCCGCTCGCAGGCTCGCAGGCTCTCCGCAAATCCCAGTCGAAGTGGTCATTGGCAGCTGCAGGGTGTTCTAGGAAGAGAGCGGGGTGCCCCTAGCTCATATGTGCAACGGGCTGGAGCTTGCTGCAGCTTCCCCCACCCACCACAACCCCACGCCCCCCCCAGACCTCAGGCCCCAAGTTTCCCATCACCTGGGGAGCAGCCCGCTGGGGGTGGATGAAGAGATGGGGATGGGGGCTACCATTTTACACATTAACTATATATGTACACCTGCCTTATTCCGTCAAGTATTTGGGAGAGCTTCTAAGCATAAGTATGGTACCAAGAAAGACAATCCAAGCCAGGGAAAACTAGGATGCAATAGGAAGAAAAGGCTTGGAAAACATTAGAACATGGACACATAGTGTCTGATGTCTGGCTGAATATTTGGCCCTGTGATTCCTGGTGGTTGGGGTGAAAAGGGAAGTATCAGTTACGAGATTCATGCTGTGCACGGGAGCAAAGCAGCACAGAGTCCCTGAGAAGGAGTGGGTTTCCTTGAAGAGTGAGAGCTGTGTCTGCCCAGCCATCTCTGCAACCCAGAGTCTGCAGGATGGAGTCAGGTGCTGGACCTGGGTCGGGGGCTGGCCAGCTCCGGGCAGGAAGACCCTCTGTCTGCACAGGGCGATGCTGGGGCCCAGGGCCAGGACCTTGTGGCTGGGAGGGTGGGGTAGGCACTGGGTCACAGCCCCCCAGCTTCCAGCTCCCCCAGCTCTGGATTCTCTTGTCCAGTTGGGTCTGGGCCTGAGGCCAGCTCTGCCTGCTCCATTCCCCTCCTCTCTTCAAGAACCCTCAGTGTCTCCCCATTGCCTGAGCATCTGCTGTGGCTCCCTGAGCCTGGCCTCTGGGCTCTTAGCCTTGAGCCCAGCTCAGCCCTTGGGCTCCCTCACAGCCTCTCCCTCGGCCCCACGCTGCAAGTGCTCGCCTCACCTCCCCCTGGCACCGAAGCCCCCAGTGCCAGCTGGGCTCCTGGGGGCACCCTGCAGCTTTGCAGGAAGGAAGGTTACAGAGAAGGAACGTAGCAGTCACAGGGGCTGGGTTTCCAGTTTGCAGAAGGTCTTGCACATACTCAGCCGAGCCCAGACCGCCAAACAGCCTGTGAAACAGGACGGCAACGCCCCGCCAGGAACACGGCCCCTGCTTCAGCCCTGCCTGCCGTGTGCCAGCCGCTGCTCTAAGCTTTTAATGCATATTTATTTATTTCATCTTCAGCACAGCCCATAGGCTGTTTTTACAAGAGGGACTGAAGCACGGAGAGGTTAAGTGTAATAATTTGCCCGAAGTTACACAGTCCTTAAGTGGCAGAGCAGGGATTAGAACCCAGCAGTCTGGGTTCAATAGAAAGGGAAGGCGCCACCACTCTGGGTGCTCCCCTTACACCCAAGCTTCTCCTGAGGGCTGAAGAGGGAACAGCGAGATGCTCCCGTTCTAGGTGGCTGGGAGGGAGTGGGTAAGGCAGGGCTCCCATTAACACCTCTGATCCTCTGATCCCCGAGCTGGGGCTGGAGCTGCCCTCACTCAGGCCCCTCCCTCGGTGCTGGGAGGAGGGGCCGGGACTGAGGCAGGAAAGGCCACAGGAAGTCCTCCTCTGGGCGTGGCCATTGCGCAGGTCCCTGTCTTAGGCACCCACTCCCATCCCAGCCCTCCGGCCGAGACGAGGCCCGGCAGCCTCCGTTCTGCTCTCTGTTTCCGAGAGTTTGGCTGCAATAGACACCTCACAATATGTGGAATCACGTATTCATGTGTTTGTCTGTGACTGGCGTGTTTCACTCAGCACCGTGGCCTCCAGGTCCACCTCCGTGGCATGGGACAGGGTCGCCTTCCTTCCTGAGGCTGAGTGGCCGCCCGTCCCCTGCGTGCACAGCCGCCTGTTTCTCTGCTCACCTGCGGACAGACATTGGGCCGTTCCATCTCTCGGCTTTTGTGTGCAGTGCTGCAGTGACCCACGTGTGTGCAGATAATTCTTTGAGATGCCGTTTTCAATTCTTTGGATATATATACCCAGAAGTAGGATTGCAGGATCTCATGGTAATTCTAGTTTTAATTTTTTGTGGAACTCCCATACCGTCTTCCACGGTGGCCACACCATTTTGTTAATACATTCCCCCCAGCAGTGCACGAAGATTCTAATTTCTCCACATCCTTGTCAGCACTTACTAGTTTGTGGATTTTTGTTAGTGGCCATCCTGTGGCCTGAGGTGACACTTCAGCATGGTTTTTCTTTGCATTTCTCTGATGATCAGTGATGTTGGGCATCTTTTCATGTGCTCCTTGGCCATTTGTGTGTCTTTGGAGAAATGTCTATTCAGGTCCTTTGTTCAGTTTTGATTGGATTATTTATGTCATTGAGTTGTAGGAGTTCTTTATATATTCCAGATACTAACCCCTTTCAGATGTACGGTTTGCCAGTATTTTCTTCCATTCCACAGGTTGCCTTTTCACTCTGTTGGTTGTTTCCTTTGCTAAGCAGAAGTTTTTAAGTTTGATGTGGTCCCATGTGTCTATTTTTGCTTTTGTTGCCTGCACTTTTGGTGTCATATCCAAGAATCATTGCCAAATCCAATGTCATGAAGCTTCTCCCTATGTTTTTTCTAGGAGTAGTATAGTTTCAGGTCTTATATTTAGGTCTTTCTCTCATTCTGAGTTGATTTTTGCATATGGTATAAGGTAAGAGTCCAATTTCATTTTTTGTGTGTGTGTCAACAGAGGCCGCAGCAACCTCAAGCTCATTCTTTCCTTGTATAGCGTCTGAATGTCTGGGTGCCTTAATAAGGACAGGACCCATGTCCCTTTCTCCTGGTGATGGCTTTGGCTTTGGCCCAAGCCCTTCCTCCTCCCTTCTTTGGGCCCTGCTGCACCCAGGCCAGGTTGGGCAGGGCTTGCAGCCCATGGGTGGTGTGAGCCGATGCAGGGTGCAGGCTTCTTCCCTACCCACTTTGGGAGCTTCTGGGTGGGGTCAGGAACTCTGATGGGGCAGAGATACAGGTGCCCACGCCACTCAGGAGGACATGTACGGGACCAGCAACCCAAAGAGTCAACACTGGACGTTGGTCTGTGGGAGCAAGGTCTCCGTGGGCCACCTTAGGCTCTGGCCTCCTCCTGCCCTGTTCTTCCGGTGACCCAAATGAAGGTGCACAGTCCCACATTAGCCAAGAGGTGGTTCTGGCCTTGGGTGCTCAGCTGATGGAAGCTCTGAGCTAAAACCTACCAAAACAAATGTAATTTTACAGCTGGAAAAATGAAGTTTTGCACGTGGGCTCAAAAACCCAGGACCTAGGGGGTGGGCGCAGGAGCTTGGGGGGGGGGGCGCTGCTCCCACCCGCACTCCCTGGCGAGCTGTGCTGGAGTCGCTCACACCGGCTCTCGCCTCAGTGCAGCGGCACATGTTCGGGAGTTCACATTCCCAGCTCACATCCTGGTGTTCCCAGGTCTGGCAGATGCAGCCCCCACCTGTGACAAGGACTGCCTGTCCCTTTCTGTGTGACCCAGGCAGCCTCTTCCCCACCCGGGCCTCAGTTTCTCCGTCTATGAAATAACCATTGCTCCTTCCCATGGGAAATTGCAGGGCTGAACAAGGCGATGGATTTAAGTCCCTCTGTGCAGAGTTGGTGCAGATGGGGAGACTGCCACCCAAGCCCACGTGGCTGAATTCCCTGTCCTCCTCAGTCCTGGGCCAGGAGATCGGCAGAGCTCCCTCACCTGCCTCTGGACTAGGCACCCCCAGACCAGCCTGGACACCCAGGAGGAAGCCCCCCTTCAGGAGAGGGTGGGCACGGGGTTAAACCCTTCCACCCTGACTTGTCACCACAGCTGGTGTGACCAGCACTGGGCGGCCTAGGAGGAGGCCAGGCCGGTATCCCCAGCTCCCCAGGTGGGCAGTGACAGGGCCCACGGGGAAGCAGTTGCTGACACCTGCCAGGGCTGGCATGGGGGGTGCGACTGTGGGTTTCCTGGAGACCTGCCAGGGGAGGTCGGAGGGAGGCCCTGGACCAGGGTCTGGCGTGGGGCTGGAGCCCTGGCCGGTGGGGGCTGTGGCCGAGGGCGGCAGCGCTTCCTGCCCTTGGGAGCTGTGGCCGTCCCCCTGGCTCAGAAGCCCAGCTCTGGGGACTTCATGCGCCTCGCCTTGCCCGGTCCTCACAGTGGCTCGGGGTGGGTGCCGGCCGTGTGCCCACTTTGCAGATGAGGAACCGCCAGGCAGGCAAGGTTGGAGCTAGAAGGGGCCTCTGCTGCAGGCTTGCTGGTGACCTTGGCCAGGCCAGCCCCGTTTCCCCATCTGAACAATGGGGACTCAGACACATTTGAGGGGGACACATTTGACATCAGTTCTGTCTTCTGCTGAAGATGCTGAAGTGTCAACGTGTCGCAGACTTGGCCAAGCCCTGAGTTCACAGACCAGCAGACTGAGGCTGAGCGAATTAGGCCACTGGGTCCTGGGCCATCTCCCTGCCCATCTCTCCCAATGCCCTGCCTCGAGTCAGTGCAGGGAGTCACCGGCCACGTGTGTGTGTGTGTGTGCGTGTGTGTGCACATGCATGTGCACATGCGTGTGCTGGGGGTGCCGGGAGGAAGCTGGTGGGGCTGAGCAGACCCCAGGACAGTTGGACAAGAGGAAGGGCCCCACCCAGCCTCCCTGTCCTGTTCCGGGGGCAGGGAGTGGGAGACCCTGGGTGACTGGGTTTGTGCCCACTATATATAGCCCAGCACAGACACGCACACCCGGCTATTTCTGTGTTCTTCCTCCTACTGAGGCAGGGGGAGGGGAGAGAAAGTAGTCCATCTAAAAATATAACCCGGGGAAAAATATCACAACGCCTAGCTAAGCCCAAGAGATCTGTCTCGTTCTCGCACCTCCCGCCCCCGCGCCCCGACTTACCTCACAGCCGTCTCAGCCCCGCTTGGAACCTTCAGGCTGGTGGCCCCTCCCCGGCCTGTGCCACATTCCCCTGGTGCCCACCTGTGGGGCTGGAGTCTTTCCGCCCCCATTTCACAGGCAAAGAAACTGAGGCCTGGAGAGGCTCGCTCTGGTGTGGCCCAGGCACGAGGGCCCAGCCTCCTGCTCCCCGCTCCCCGTGGGCTTGGGCTGGGCGGGGGTGCCTGTGCCCTGACCTCGTCTGCACCCCTTGCTTCAGCTTCTCTCTGAGCTGAGCTCCTGCGGCTGAGCGGGGCAGGGGGCGGTGAGGATGGAGGGGCTGCAGGCACAGCCCGCGAGGGCCAGGCAGAGCAGAGGCGCTCGGTGAGCGTCAGGCCCTGTCGCCATTAGCATTTTCATTCTTATCCTCTATCTTTGTCCTGACCACAAAGATGACTTTTGCCCTAGGAGTTTCGGGGGCCCCAGGGCCTGGCAGGCGGCCAGCCCGCCCCCCAGCGGTCGGTGGGCTGCACGGCCGCGCCCAAGCTGCTGAGGACTGCGGTCAGGGTCCCGGCAGGCCTCAGGCCGCTCCCTGCTGTGCGCGGTCTTGGTCCTCACACGCATCCCCGTGACTGCCTGTGATGGGGTGGGCGGATGCAGGGGGCCGGTGAGCTGCTGCTGTGCATTTTAACGAGGGGAACCTGGAGCTCAGAGAGGGAGAGCGATGGCACCTGGGTCACAGAGCTGGGACGGTGGGTCTGGACCTGAGACAAGCTGCCCTGCTACCCTGGACTCTGAGGCGTCTGGGTCACCAGGCCTCCCTGCCCACACCCCTTCTCTGCCCGCAGCGAGGACTCCGGGGGCCTGTGTGGGGTGCAGGCCCCAGCCCCCTCCTGGCGCTTTACGTGGCCTTTCTGCTGCCCTCCCTGAATCTCGCGTGGGCGGCTGGAGGCAGTGCACGCCCAAGTGCCCGAGCACAGCTGGGTGCCTGTGAGGGTTGGGTGCGAAAGTGTCAACCCACACAAAAGTGGAGAAGCCGGTCTGTTCAACCCCATGCTCATCAGCTCACCGCCAGACACGCACTCTCCACCACCACTGGGTTATTTTGATGTTGTACAATTCTATACATAAATATTCCATTGTATAGCTCTAAAAAATAAGGAACCGCCTAAAAACATATCCATCATACCATTACCACACCTTAAAAGTCCAGTGTTACCTGGCACTTGCTATCTATTACCTGATCACCCTCAAAATAGCCTTGGGGCAAGAGCTAGCAGGGCCACTTTATAGACTAGGAGACTCGAGGCCTGGAGAGACGGGGTCACCGGCCCAAAGCCACACAGGCGGTAAGTGGCCAAGCAGAGATTCGGACCCAGGTCCCGGGCCATAAAAGCCAGTGCTCTGCCAGGCAAGGCCCGCCCCCAAAGGGCCGCAAGCTCTGTGGTGCTGGTAGGGCTGGGGGCGGATTTGTGTCGGGCGGGTCCTGCTCTTGTGCCTCCCGACAGCCCGGGACCTGGCTGTGCTCCAACGCAGCCGCGAGGGTGTCCAGGCCGCGCGGGCCGGGAGTGGCTGTCTCTGGCCGGCGCATCAACAAGTCATTTAGAAAGTGCTGATAACACACTTTGCAGGCTCCTGTTTAGGATGTCCTAAAACATAAGCACCATTTCTGGAAGGAAACTGCAGCATGTCGGAGTGAAATGTGTCCGTGGTGTCAGCTGCACACGTGTCGCGCTGCAGGTGCTGACGGAGAGGAGCGGTGAGCTCCCAGCCTCCCCCGCCCCAGGCGGCCTCGGAAGGTGGCAGGGACTTGGTGAGCAGGTGGATTTGTCAGCTCCCCCAGCTCTGCAGGGGGAGGCAGAAGGGGGTCTGAAGCTTTAGTGGGGAGTGTTGGAGGTTGGGTGGGCTGCATGGGTAGGAGGGCAGAGGAAGTTACCTGCTCGAGGCTGCCCATTCCACAGATGGAGAAGCTGAGGCTGGGGTCGGAGGGGGAGATGAAAACTGCAAGGTCCCATATCCCCAGCCAAGCCCCCCAAGCTCAAGGCGGACGCTATAGAAGAGGCACGCTTGTATTTCCCTCCCTCCTCCTCGTCTCACCTCAAAACAGACATTCTCATGAGCCAAGTACCACGGCAGGCACTGGGGATGTAACAGTGAACAAACAAGAAATGCGATCAGACGATCAGACAAACCAAAACACACAGTCTGGCTGCTTCATGGCGCTTAGTTGAGTGGAGGGACGGCAGGTGAATGAGGGAGGGCAGCAGCGTTGTGAGGCTGCTGTGGACCTACACGAGGCGCAGGTGTGGGGCGCCGTGCGGGGATTTAAGAGGGCTTCACCAGGTGGGAAGGTGGGGGAGGGCATCCAGAGGAGGTGACACCTGGGCTGAGCACTGCAGGATGAATGTGTGAGCCAAGAAGGTGGGAGGCAGTGGCGGGAGGCAGAGCTGCTGCTGTGTGTACAGAGCACGCACAAAGGCCCTGTGGCAGATTGTGAAAGCGGCTTCTGAAAAGCCAGCATGGCTGGAGTAGAGCCAGTGAGGGGAAGTGGGGGAGGTGTGGCTGGAGGGCCAGGCTGGGCCTCTCCTCGCGACGTGACAGGGTTAACTGGGGTGGGGTTATACTCTGCACTTGTGACATGGACAGATTCCTGGCTGCCACGTGGGGAAATAGCCTGGCTTTCAGTCAAGGGTGGACTGGGAGGTGAGCGGGTGAATGTGAGCATCCGGGTGGGAGGGGTAGTGGCCTGGACAGGCTGATCGTCCCAGGCGCCCGCTGGCTGTGTTCTCCCCATTGTCCCCTCTGGGCCTGCTGACCAGGAAGGTCCCTGCGGGTGTCTGGGAGGACAGTCCTTTAGTCTCTGGGGGAGGACGGGTGAGGTGCCCTTGCTGAGGGGTGTTCTTCCTCCACCAAGAGGCAGGGAGGCCGCGCCGCGGGAGGGGTCATGGCCAGGGCCGGCCCGGGGCGTCCCTGTCTGGGATGCAGCTGAGGCGGTAGCTGGGGTGTGAGGCCAGGATGGGAAGATGTCACATCTGCCTCGTCTCCACGCTGAGATCTAACCCAGGGAGGAACCGGTGCCCGAGAGGGGAAAGGAGCTCCGGATAAAAAAAATAGCTCGCTTTACTTAATTATGACTGATCGTGACAGCTCGCATCTTTAGTCTGAAAAGTATCTGTGGGGTAAGGGCTGCTTTTCTCAATCGGGATAATTATGTTAATTAAAATGCTTTCTTTATAGCAGTTCTGATTAATAAAAACAGTTCCGCTGCTCTCTTTAAACACTCTAACCTTCTGTTGCGCGGGGAAGGAGGCCGTTCTCAGCAATTTATGGTGCCTCACGCAGATTCCAAGAGGCGACCTGCTGCTGGGCAGCCTGGTGGCGACGGCGCCACACGCATGCGGGCTGGACGGGCGGGGGCGGCGGGCGGACCCGCGGGGACGGCGGGCACCGTGCTGCCGAGTCGGCCTGAGAGTAAGAACACCGCGTGTTCCCTGACGGCGCTTGTTTCCTCTGGGAAGCTCGGGCCGTCCGCGAGCTCCCGGTGAAGATCACCTGTTGGGGGCCGGGCGCCCAGGCCGGGCGTGGTCTGGGGTGGAGGGGTGGGTGGCGCGGGCGCTGGGGACAGGAGGGGACGTGTCCATGCGAGAAGTGGGGTGCAGGAAGGCCTGACCCCATCGCCTGCCCCGGGGAGCCTGGCCGCGGAGGCCCTGGGCGGCGCCTGCTCTGCCGCCCGCCGCCTCGCACTCCTCTTCTGCCTGCGCCAGAGGTCGCGAGTGGGGCTCCCAGGCACAGTCTGTCTCATAGCTGTGTGAATGTGTGTGCCGACGCATGTGTGTATGTGTACCAGAGCATGTGGGCGTGTTTGTGTGTGCGTGTGTTGTATGTGAGAATGTGTTTGTGTTTCTTGTGTGAGTGTTTACAGTGCGAGTGTGTGTGAACAAGTGAGGCTGTGTATGTATGTAACATGAGTGCATGAGAACACGCACGTGTGAGTGTGTGCGTGTGTTTTAGCCCCAGAGTGTCGCATAAACAGCCCAGAGGTTGCTGAAAGATGGGGAGGGTTCCCACCACAATCAGACTTCGGGAGTCTCTTGAGCGGTCAGCAGCCCTGGCAGCCGCGCTGGCACGGAGGCGGGGCGCTGCCCGCTCGCACGGCCGGCTGCCCGGGGGCGCTGGGGTCTTCCTGGCGCTGTGCGAGCCCGGTCTGCCTGAGAGGGTTGAGGAGGGGGTGGTCTCGCATGGGGAAGGGTGTTTGGGCCCCAAAGAAGCGGGGCGGCATCTCAGCCAGCCATCGTCCCTTCTCCTGATAGGACTGAGTGGAGAGGGGTCCCGAGGCCCCGCAGATGTGTCCTGTGCCGCAGGAGGTCTGCGGGGCCCCACTGCAGCGCCCAGCCGGCCCACTCCTGGGGAGCTGCTCGGCCCACGCCACTGCCCAGAGGGGCTCAGACGAAGCTGACATGGCTGAGGAGGCAGAGAGGAGGGGCCATGGAGCTGCCTCTGCGTGTGCCAGAGCGCACCCCTCCCCGAGGCCCCCGCTGTCTCTGGACACCGCTCCCCGGGGCGCCGTCGCTGCCCCCCACAAGCTCCCCTCCCCCCGAGGCCTTTGGCTGCTGTGCTGCTCGTGGGCGCTTGCTCCCAGACACAGCCTGGGCCTCCGCAGCTGGGAATGAGGAAGTAGGGCTGGGCTCCCCGTCCTCCCGCCCGCTTGAGGAAGAGGCTGTTGCAGGAGGCAGGGAGGCCCTGGAGCCCCCAGCACACCGTGGGCCAAGGGGGTGGGCTGTGTCCAAGGTTCCACAGTGGGGACCAGGGTGTGGGAGGGCGAGGAGTCCAGGCCTGCCAGCCCCAGGGGATCGTGAGGGTGGCGAAGGCCGAGGGGTTGAGGCCGAGGGGTCCGCACTGCCAGAGGAAGTGATGCCCTCTCATGGCAAGACTGCAGACTGGCTCCTGGCCTGCATCGTTGGGGCCTGATGTTGGGGTCCAGAGGCTTGCCTGGGTACATGCTTGTGGACATTCACACATGCGCATGTGCCATGCAAATATGTGGGCAGCACACACACACCGTGTTGCCATGTGCACGCATACAGATGTGGATATTGTATGTGTGGGTGGGTGTGCCAGTCCGTGTGTGCAAGTGGTGACATGCATGTGCACCGTCACACCTACACACGCGTGTGTGAGCATGCTGCTGTGCACACACCAGCATGGACATGTGCTGTTTATCACGTGTGTGTCTGGGGTGCTGCACTTCTTCAGTTCTGTCCCTACATGTTCACACGTGTGTATTCCCATGTAGGTCTGTGTGTACAGCTAAGGTACGTGGCAGGCCCCTCCGTGGGCCCTGGAAGAGGTTGGCTTTCTAGACGGTGGTGACAAGTCAGGGGTGTGAGCTCTGATCTGTGCTGGGAGCCCCCTGTTCCTGAGGAGGGTGGCACTGTCCCTCTCGTTGGTAGTGAGTACCCCTGGGGTGCCACTGGCCCTGCTCCCAGCTCACTGGACCCCCAGCACTGGGCAAGTTCTGCCTTGTGTGGGGTAGCCGGGGCTGTGTCACCTGCCTGATGACTCCACTGCCCAGACACGATGACAGAGCAGGGACCCTCCTTCCCCAGTGGTGCAGTGGGGTCTGGGCGGTGCTGAGGAGGGGCTCTGTGTGGCCCTGTCTGCTGGGGCTCCCTCCCGTGCACAGCCTGGATGGGGCCCAGAGGGGCCACCCTGCCCCTGGCTCCAGGGCTGTCCTTCCTCTCGCCACCAACGCTGGCTAAGCTGGGAGTCACAAGAGTCCCCGGCCGTCTGTCTGCTCCTCTCCCCATGCCTCTCACCCCATCACCTGACCAGCCTGGGCTGAGCTCATGACCTTCACCGGGAGGGGCGTGTTTTCACAGACAGGGCAGTTCCGGCCCCAGGCCTACCCCGAGGGCACGGTGTGCTGATGGAGGGTTCCGGGCCCTGCCAGCCTTGCTGGGGCGCCATTTCTGGGCAGGAGTGCCCCCTCGCCTCTGTAGACGCTGTGGCTGCTACACGCATGTGGCAGCCCCACAGGCTGGCGGGGACCTGGGCCTGCCACCCCACCTCAGCCCGCCTAGGGGCTGTCCCCTCTCACCTCCACTCTATTTACGTGTCTATTTTACGATTTCAATTTTTAATGCCTCTGCTCTTTGAAGATGCTTAATGCTTTCGAGTGGAACATTTCCTTCCAGGACCTGAGCGCAGATTGAGGACAGAGCAATAAATCAGCTAATAACTGGAACCTCATTTTCTGCTCCATGGCAGAGAGTTAACCCCCGCCTCCCCACACTGCTCTGGGCGGCAGCCGCAGGCGAGGGGGCTGGGAGCAGGCTGCTGAGCTGGGCACCCGTGCTCGCTGCCCCCCGCGCTCGCTGCTCCGGCTTCCCCTCCCGCTCAGCTCCTCTCCTCTCCTCCTGGGTCTCTCTCCTCCCTTTGTTTCCCCTTTTTATTCTTGTTTTCTCTTCATTTCTTTTTGTTTATGTCCTGCTCAAAGAAAGTACAGATAGGAGAAATGTCTGGAAATGGGGATTCTGGAGGGGACCCTGGAATGGTGTGAGAAAGCATTTGTTGGAAACTCCCTAGGCCCTGACTAGCTGTGTGACCTAAGGGAGGTATCCAACCCTCTCTGAGCCTCATACAAAGGGATCTTACTGCATGGGTGGACCAGGATTTGAATTTAACATCTAGCATGGACTTGATAGCAGAGGTAGGCAGTGCCTGGATTGCCCCATTCACTCCCCTGTGTACCGTGGCTTGGGGAGGAGGACAGGTGAGAGCCACTCAGGCAGGGGGCTGGTAGCAGGTGGCTCTTCACTCATGTGTGTGCCTGAGCCTGTGTGTTCAGTCATCTCATGGGCATATGTGTGTGTGCACACACGCACATGTGTCTTTCTGCACGTCTCGGCCTCTAGGGTCGTGGGGTACCACCACTGTCCCCCAAGACGACTCCTGACTCCCCACGGGACTAGTGGAAGGGCCCAGAATGGGAGTGGTGTCTGCACTGAGAAGCTGAGGGGTGCAGAGTCAGGGTTAGGGGCAGAGACTTCAGGCTACACATCTGGGTGCAAATCTGGCTTTGCCATTTGCTGCTGTGAGACCTTGGGTGAGTCACTTAACCTCTCTGTGCTCAGTCCCCCCTTCTAAGAGTAGTGCCTCCCTCATAAATTTGTTGTGCAGATCAAATGAGCTGGCTGCCTGTGAAGTGGCTGGCACATGGTAAATGCAGTGTTAAGTATGTGCTATCATTATCATAGGACACACACACTCACAGGGCATGTTTCCCGCCCCCAACCAACTGACCACGAGACACCAGAGACATTCTAGGCACACCTGCTCAGGCCCACCAGCCCCAAACACCTGTGTGTGTACGGCCTGCAAGTAAGGGGGAGCCCAGCACCCATCAGAGCAGCCGGGGTGGCTTCCTGGAGGAGGGGGCACTAGCACTTGACCTAGGTTAGAGAGCAGGGTGGATTGGGGCGCCTATTGGGGATGGGACGGAAGGATACTGGGGGAGTACCGAGGCCCAGCTGAAGGTGTTTGCACTGGTTCCGAAGGATGTGGGGAGCAATTATAGACCCTAGTTCAGGGCGAGGTGGGCCAACATTTAGTAGACACCTGCTGCACACAGATACCTTGTACTGTATATATTATTTTTTGTGGAGATGAGGACACTGCATCTGAGTCCTGTTATGTGACTTGCCCGGGGCCACCCAAGCTGTCAGTGGTGCGGGTGGGATTTGAACCTGTGTCTGTTTGACCCTGGAACTGCACTCCACTCCTGGCCCAAGTCCCAGCGTTGCGGGGCTGGAGAAGGGCAGCCCGTCCACACTCTCTTCCTGTGATGTCCTGCTCTGCCCGGACCCCTCTGGTGATGGGGAGCTTGCTACCTTCGGGATCGTTAAGGGCGTTTCATATAACTCCACTCATTCTAACGAGGCTGCTTAGGCTAAGCCCAAATCCAGTCGCCACAGCCCACCCCGCAGAACTCTGTCACTCCCCAGCTGTGCCCTGCCCGGTCCTGAGGCTGCCTGACTGGCCCGCTGGTGTGGAAAGGCGGGGGAATGCCCATATTGGGCATCTGCAGTGCGCCAGCCACGCAGTGTGGCCCTGCCACATCCCACACAGGACACTGTACAGCAGGCCGGGCCAACCTCGGGTGGGCTCGGTCCCAGAAGCTCATCGTTCCAGACAGCCGGGCCTGCCATCGGCAGCCGGGACAGCCGGGAAGGCGCTCAGCCCTGGAGTGTCTGCTTTCCAGAGTATTTAAACAGATGACTCCGCTAGGTGATAATTTTAGCACGTTATGGCTGATGTGTTCTTGGGGCCATAAAACAGCAGACTTTTACCGCTGGAAGCAGCTCCCAGCCAAGACGTGGGGAAATTACCATGTCGTCAGTCATCGGGCGTCAATTACCATTTGGGCAGGGTAGGGGTGGGTGCTGAGAGACATGTGCATCCTCCCCATGCACGGGGAGCCAGCCTCACCCTGGGAGGGGCAGGGGAGCAGCGAGAGCCGTCAGTTGGCTCGGCTGGGTCACCGAATGCCTGCCACGTGTCAGGCGCCACCTGCACACACGCCCTCGGGCAGGCGGGGCACACGAGAGTTCCACATGCTAATGATGCGGTGACGGGGTGAACGGGGACACCTGGTGAGATGAGGCGGGCAGGAACACCTGTTGGGGAGGCCCTGGGGGGGGAGAGCAGGGGCAGGGCAATCAAATGAGGTCATTTGCATGGCACTTGGGCCCGAGGGGTACTTTGCCAGGGTGGTGATGAGCTACTGCCGGGTTAAGCAGGGGTGATGGCTAATCTGATTTATGTCTTAAAAAGCTCTCTCCCCCGCTGTGGGAGGGCCCAGTGGGGAAGGGACAGGCAGGCGTGGCGGGAGATAAGGGGTGAGGCAGCCCCTTTTCTGAGATGGAGAGGAGCAGTGGAGCACCAGGAGCTCGATTTTTTTTTTTTTTGAGACAGTCTCGCTCTGTTGCCCGGGCTAGAGTGCCGTGGTGTCAGCCTCGCTCACAGCAACCTCAAACTCCTGGGCTCAAGTGATCCTCCTGCTTCAGCCTCCCAAATAGCTGGGACTAGAGGCACGCGCCACCACTCCTGCCTAATTTTTCTATTTTTTTGTAGAGACAGGGTCTCGCTCTTGCTCAGGCTGGTCTCAAACTGCTAGGCTCAAGCAATCCTTCCACCTCTGCCTCCCAGAGAGCGCTAGGATTACGGCATGAGCCACCGCACCCAGCCAGGAGTTTGATTTTGACTACCTCATTGTGCAGAGATGACCCACTGGCAGTTGGGGTCACAAGCTTAGAGCTCGGGGAGAGGTCCGCGTGGGGAGGGGGGATGTGGGAGCCAGCAGCTACATATGGGCCCAGTGAAGACCACGAGGGAAGCCATGTGGATGGAGGGAGGACCAGGGCTTGGACCCTGGGCTCTCTGCGTGCAGAGCTGAGAAGGGAGGAGCGGCACAGGAGGCTGAGAAGGCACGGCCAGGCCGAGCGAGGACAGCTGGGGTGTGGCATCCCAGCAGCCGAGAGAAGGTCCCGTCCTGCTGCTCGCGCTGTGTCCACCCCCACCACCCCTTGGTGCTGCGTCCTGCGCACGCCAGTGCAGCATCAAAGCCTCGTAGCTGACATCGATGCCATCCCTGAGCCCCACTCGGATCTCCCCACTGACACGCGCACCCGCTTGTGTGTTTGTATAGTTAAGTGCAATGTCCTCACAGCTCTGTGTAGCCACCACCACCGCCATGGAGACACAGATCCGTGTCACGCCACGAGGCCACCACACCACCCTCTCCCCCTGGCCCTAGCTGCCACTGATTCGTCCTCCATCTCTGTCATTTTGTTATTTCGTGAGAGTTACACAAATGGAATCACACGATGTACAACCTTCTGAGATTGATTTTTAAGTTCAGCATAATGAAGGGAGGGGCTTCCTAAGGGTGGCGGACACGAGAGCATGGGTGTCTGCTCATGGGAAGGGTGAAGGGTGCAGCAAGCAGGGAGGATGGGGGATGCTGAAAGGACATAACGGCGGGAGCCCGGTTCTGGGGAACGGGCCTGGGGTCAGAGTGTAAGTGGGGCTGCCGACCTTGGGCAGCACACGGACCTCCAGGGTGCGCGGGCGGAGGAGGGCTCACGCTGCTTCCGATTCCTCGGTGGAGAGCCACGGGGCAGACTAGGAAGGCGGCCTGAGGGTGGCGCTGCCATGCTGGCTGGCGGGCGGGAAGGCGAGTGGCCAGTGGGCAGCGCTGGGACCGCTGGAGGTTTGCGATTCGAGGTCGCAGAGGGAAATGTGGGGTCACTTTCTCTAACAGCATCTGGCTTCCCAGCTGGGAGTGCCAAGGGGGTGTTGGTTGGGCTCGTCCAGGTTGGGTCTCCCGAAAGTCCTGCAAGGGGCAGGAGGGCATGGCGTTTGAGGTCGGTTATGCTGATGGCCTGTGGAACCCAGGCTGCCCACGGGGAGTGCGGGCGGAGGAGCGGCGATGGTGGGTAAGGCATGAGGTCTCTGCGCAGTGCGAGGGGCTCCTTACAACCGCCTGGAGGTTTGGCCAGGAACTGTGGTGGTGACAGGGCCAGGCTGTGGCCTGGGACAGAGGGGGGAGGCAATGGCAGCTGCAGGCCACTGGAGGCAGGGGTCAGGGAATGGAAAGCCCTGGTGCTGGTGACGCCCGGCATGGGGAAGTGGCCTTGAGAAGGAAGGTGAGGGCGCCGGCGCAGAGGGAGATGGACAGACGGGCCCTCCGTGGGGGAGGGGAGTGGCCAGGGAGTTCTAAGGCAGAGGGGAGGCACAGCTGATGGGGTGGGCCTCAGAGGGACAGGAAAACTCCAGCTGGGAGGGGTCTGCACCTGAGGGCTAGAAGGGGCCCAAGGAACAGGGAGCACATCAGCCTGGCCTGGCCTGGCAGAAATCATCTGCGAGGTGTCACTGTGCCCACCCCTCAAATGGGAAAGCAGAGGCCCGAGAGGTTAAGCAAGCTTAAGAAACAGTAGGCTCTGCCGAGGCGGAGCGAGGGCCCACTCGAAAGTCAGGGCCTAGCACGTCGCCTGGGTCCTGCCCCTCCACCTGTAGGTGGTTCACACACTTTTCTGGGCCTTTCATCATTTGTGAAAGGGAGCAAATGGCAGCACACTGCGAAGGGGGTCGTGAGATTGAGTGAGTTTAATGCATGCACACTGTGGATCCTGGGGCCCACTATGTTTGCATATAGGGAAACATATGAGAGCGGAATCGCCTTGTTCAAGCCCCAGTGGTCCCCAGCCTCCCTCTTAGGGCCTGTCCCCCTGCCCCAGGGTGGCCATCTTCTTCCACACTCTCCCTAGGGACCCCACCCCACTGCACTGCTCCATCCCCCGGACAAACATCTGTTTCTGCCCAGCGTTATTCTGGATGCCCCAGCAGCGCCGTGAAGGGAGCAGGATGAGCAGGACAAGGCCTCATCCCCACTGGGCAGATGGGGAAACTGAGGGCAGCATGGCGTCTTCTCTCTCTGTGGCCGCCGGAGTGCCAGAGAAGGGCAGGGCCTTTATTATCAGCCAGTCTTTACTGTGGGAACACAGAGGTGACACAGATGCTGTTCCTGTCCTTGTGCCATAGCCTCACGGAGAAGACAGGGCGAAATAACGAACAAAGATAATAATATTAGACGATGGAATATAGGGCCAGAGGCAGTTGTTCAAGGAAGCAGGGATTTGGGGCTGGAAGCTGAGGAGGGAAAGACGCAGGGAGCACGGCGGCCAAGGAGGAAGGAGGAGTGCGGTTGAGCTGGACTCTGAAAGGCGGTGCGGGTTTAGCAGAAGGGGGTGCTTTGGGGGTGGGGAGCAGGGCTGGGAAGAGGGCGCCCGCCCGAGCGGGAGAGGCAGAGGCAGGCTGTGCAGGCTGGCTTCCAGACATCTCAATCTTCTCCCGAGACTGGTGACCTGGAGGCTCCTAAGGCCTGTGAACAGATGCCAACCGCGTGGAATTGGCCGGTGGGTTCTCCCTGGCCCAGCTCCCCGCAGCTGCCAGGAGCAGAGAGGGCCGTGGCCAGCTTGCCGTGTGACCTTGAGCTGGCACGCTCTGCACCACGGGGCTGGCCCAGCTGCCGTGCTCCCCGGGCGGGCCGTGCGGTGCTCCTGCTCTGCGAAATCTTCTCTGGCGCAGCAAAGGCTGGCACCGCCGCAGAGCGAAGGCACGGAGGCCATGGCCCCAGCGCCCTGGCAGGGACGCCCAGCAGACACCCAAGGCGCGGCAGAAAGCGGAGTTTCGGGAGAACCTTTGATTTAGAGAACAAGATTTTGGCATCAAACTGCAATCAGAGAACAGAGGTGGGGGCCACACCGTGAAACCAAGCGCCATAAACCTCATTAATTGGATGCTTCCGTGTTCAAAGTGGCGCCTCATTGGGAGCCGAGACTCTCTACAGGCCGGTGGCCTGTTGTTCCTGAAGCAGGTCCTCACATCCCTTGGCTGCTCAGCGCAAATTAACCAGCATATCGGGGAGCTGGGCGTGGCTCTCTGGAGCAGGAGAGAGGGCTGAGTGCTGGGCACCACGGGTGGAGTGACAGAGAGCCCTGGGCTGCCCTGCCCCGCCCCAGGCCCAGAGGCCTGGAAGGAGATGGGGCAGGGGAAGCCGTTGCTCCCTTAGTCACACTCCCAGGAGGCCCCTCCTGACTGCTCCAGCCCCGTTCCCTTCTCCGACGAGCTCTGCTCCGCACTAGCCTTCTCCCTCCAGCCCTTGACGGGCCTGGCATGCCCGGCCAGAGGTCAAACTTGGTCTGGGGACACCCTGTGGGGTCTCTCCGGGTGGCCCGATCTGCGTGGACTCTGTGTCCCTGAGGAGAGGTGGCCCCTGCCTTCCCTTGGGTTTTACTCCCGCCTCTGCCGTGCTAGGGTTTTCACGCGGTGGGTGCTCAGGAAGGCCTGTCGCCCA
Organism: Cheirogaleus medius; assembly: GCA_008086735.1. Taxonomy (NCBI): domain Eukaryota; kingdom Metazoa; phylum Chordata; class Mammalia; order Primates; family Cheirogaleidae; genus Cheirogaleus; species Cheirogaleus medius. The sequence goes on from VBSM01001118.1 coordinate 729,113, forward strand.
GGGTGGCTTCTTTCTCAGCTGAATGCCATCTGAGCGGCTGGCAGCTCCATCGGACACGTGCATCAGAGCAGTGGGCCTGCAGGGCCACTTGAAGATTCAGGGTGGAGGTGACATGTCCGCAGGGATGTCACTTCAGTCTGGAACAGCTGGGCCCAGGGAGACGGGGCTTTCCTCCACCTTCCAGGATGCGGAAACACAGCAGAAGGCATCTAGAGGCAGGGCAGGGACAGAAGGAAGACTCAGGGCAGTGAGGCTGGAAGAGCCCCAGAGTGGCAGGCAGGACTCCAGGACCCCAGGCCTGCCACGGCACTGACTGGCCCCCTTGTGCTCTTGAGCAGGCGATGTGACTCGGTTTCCAAATCTGTGGGAAGGGAATGATAATCCTGTCCTGTCCTGTCCCCTGGGCTGCATACAGTGAGGTCAAATGGAAGACTAAATGGGAACCTTCCCTAGAAGCTGTTCAGAGTCCTGGGGGGATTTGGGACACTCCAGCTTTGCTTGTACACCTCTGGAGGTGGGAGGCTCACCACCTTTTGAGGCCGCCTTTTCCATGGCTGCATAGTTGCAGTTGTTAGAATGGTCATTGTGCTAGTTTCTTAGGGCTGCCATACACCTGGCAGTTTAAAACAATAGAAATTATTCTCTCACAGTTCTCGTGGCTGGAAGTCTGGGGTCAAGGTGCCAGCAGGGCCATGCTTCCTCTAAAGCTCCAGGGGAGGATCTTTCTCTGCCTCTTTCAGCTCTGGCGGCCATCAGCGATCTCTGGTGTTCTTTGGCTTGCAGATGCCTTGCTCCAGCCTCTGCCCGACTTCGTGTGGCCTCCTCCGTGTGTCTGTGTCCGAACTGGCCTCTCGTATAAGGACACCAGTCACTGGATTAGGACTCACCCTATTCCAGCAAGACTTTATAACTAATTCCATCTGCACAGACCTTATTTCCAAATAAGGTCACATTCTGAGGTTCCAAATGGACATGCATTTCAGGGACACTGTCCAATCCCATGCCTTCGTTTTCCTTTCTGAGGCCAGATTTCCACCTGTGGCTCTGTCTCTGTGGGCTCTCCCCTGCCTGCCCCGCCCCAGCTGTGAGCCTCCCCTGCCCTTCAGGGCATGTGGGACTTCCGGTGTCCCGGAAACTTTTCTGGCAGAGTTTCTATCCCGCCTCCCAGGGCCCGTCGTCCACCCTCCTGCCTTGGAAAGGTGGGGACTCATCGCTTCGCTCCGGCACTTGGCAGGAGCCCACCAATACCCGCCTTGGTGTGTAGCACCATAAACCCCTTCGCCTCGTTATAGGAAGTTTCCTTTGAATGACCTTTAAAAGCCATCTCATTACACAGGAAGGACTGTAATTACCTTGCGCAAAACAGACATTCTGGATGAGCCGGTGCCTGGTGCTGTCCAAACCGCAGGACAGTGTTCCCTGCTGGCTGGTTCGGCCACTAGGAGAGGGCTCCTCCCTCCCTCATCTCTCCCAGCCCCTTTTCTGCAGGACTAAGGTACCACATCTCTGCTGGTGGCCCCCAGAGGTCAGAGCCTCCTGCAGAGAGAGCAGAGCCACCTTGGACTGGTGCCCACACTCCTGCCCGGCATCTCGCAGACCCTGGTGGCCAGCACTCCCCAGGCATCCTCAGGGGCTGCCCAGCCTCTCCCTGAGAACCCTCCGAGCCTTCTGGGGCCTGTCTCGCGAGCGCAGCTGGTGGGACTCCAGCGGCGAATGGGCTCAGCGTCCTGCCCTCAGCCACTCAGCCAGTCCTCTTGCCCACCAGCCTCCCGAGTCGGGACCCCAGCCCTTCCTGGGACAAGGTTTCTCCTTCATGTTTGGGGCATTTCCTTGGTGTCTGGCTAAAATCCCTGCTGCCCCAGTGCTGACCCGACTTTAAGCTCTTGCTGGCTGTGGGACCTTGGACAAGTTGCGTGACCGTGCTGAGCTGTTTCTCCGTCTGCAGAATGTCAGGGTCATTTCTGCCTCTAGGCTTGTGGTGCACAAGAGCTGCGGCGTGGGTGTCAGGTGCCCAGCATGGGGTGCGTGCTGGGACGTGCACCCACGTTGTTTCCCCTTCTAGCAGAGGTTGACTGTGGGGGCTGGGGGCCTCTTTCCTCCTCCTCTCTGCGTGACGCTGGGCCGAGTGGCTGCTGAGTGGAGTGTTGACATGAAGAACTGGCCCCTGGCACCCTCAGTGGCACTGGGTGGGCACGGCTTCCTCCCGCACGCTGTCCTCCTGCCCCAGCCCAGGGCTGTGCGCGCGTGTGTGTGCGCGTGTGTGTGTACTGGGGCAGTGGCTGGGATGGCTGCTTCTCTCTCCTGGTTCCGCCCCAGCTGTGCTAAGGCCAGAGCTGTGGGCACAGCAGGAGCCACGCCTCAAGCCCCACTCTGCCCTGAGGCTGCCAGCAGGTTGTAGGGGAGCCGGGTGGGAGGAGAGAGGCTGTTGGGGTGCCCTCGCTGGAGAAACCCCCTGTGCTGGGGGCTTTTTTGCCACCCTGACCCTTTCAGTTTTCTGCATTCTGATAGGCTCCTGGGAACGCCCTGGTCCCCACTGGCTGGTGAGGCGGGCCATAGCCAGAGGATGGTGGGGCGGGGAAATGTTAGCCGCAAAGCGGCTCCCTTGGGATGGGCGGGTGGCTGGGCCAGTGCTAGGAAGCCTGTGGGGGCCATGTCACCCCGCACAGGCCTGGTGGGGCAGGAGCAGGGCGGGTCTGCGCGAGGGAGCCATCGGCCCTGCCCCTGCTGCCGCCGCAGCCCTGCTCTGTGGACACCCCACCACAGCGCAGCCACCCTCCTCGGGATCCTGCGCCCACCCAGGGTGGTCTGGGCGCCCTTGTGTGCTCCTGCCGCCCCGGGACTGCCACCACAGAGCTCTCTTCCCACTCGCCCCTGCCACCCAGGACCTGGGGCCCTGAAGAAGCAGCTTGAAAGGGATTACATCTGTGTCGCCATCGCTCCCAGGAGCCGGGCAGGCGCGTGCCGGGCTTGTTCACTCCAGCACCCCGTGCCTCAGCAGCGCCTGGTGCAGCCTTGCTGGGTGGATGAATGAGCCCGAGGCTCGGGCTTCGTGGCTAGGGCGGCCTCAGCAGGCTGGCGACTCCGTGGGGTGGGGAGTCCAGGATTGCTTCCTGCAAGAAGTAGGACTGGATCAGGGTGGAATGTGGACAGGCAGAGGCTGATGAGCGAGGACGTTGCAGGCCGAGGGGTGACCGGACATCTGTGGCCTGCTGGCAGGAAGATGGGAATCTGGGTTTCTGGGAGGGGTCAGTGTGGGAGGAGTTGGGGGGGTCAGACTGGGAGATGTGGACGGCCTCAAATGCCAAGGGACAGATGCCATTTAGCCGCTTGCTCTGCCAGCACTTCTAGGAGAGGTCACACTGGTTCAGTTCCATGATTTGAGTCCTGTGTGTGTGAGACCCAGCCCTGCCCAGCCACCTGTCTCCCAGGGTCAAGTTGTCCTGAGTCAGACCTGCAGGGAGCACGCCCCAGGAAGGGCCGACCCGGCCAAGGCTGCTGCAGGCAGCACCAGGGCTGAACCAGGCCCCGGCAGAGCCCAGCACCCAGATGGGCACAACCAGAGGGCGAGCTTGGATGATCCTCCCCCTCCTCCCCTCCTCCTTCTCCTCCCCCTCCTCCTCCTCCTCATTGTCCTCCTCCTCCTCCTCCTTCTTCTCTCTCATCCTCTGTCTGTCTGTCTGTCTGTCTCTGTCTTCTGGAGCATCAGAAGTTGGAGGCACATGCTGTTCATCTCCAGCAGCCCTGCCACCTGCCACTTGCCACCTACTGAGGTGATGTGCTTTGAGAACACCCAGCGACTCGCACGGTCTCAGTAGCTGCATGTCCTGCTCTGCTCAGTCCCTAGCTGTGCTGGCCCCTGCAGGAGATCTGCATGGCAACCTGGCTCAGCACAGCCGCGGGCGCTGCCCAGGGAGGCAGAGCTGCGCCTGTCTAGGTGTCTGTGATGGCCAAGGCCTCCTCTGGGTCTCTGGAGCTGGCTGGGGACGCGGGAGGGTGGGCTCTCTGGTCTGCTCCTGAGTGATGGACCTCAGCGAGGATCCTGCTGTGTTCCAGGCACTGTGCTAGACCAGATGCTGGGCATACAGTGAGCAAGTAGCCGTGGCCCTTCCCCAGGGAAGCTCACAGTTTTTGTTGGGGTGGGGGTGGGGACAGATAATAAATAAATAAACAAATAAGTAGAGTATAATTACAAATTTTGATGAGCGGTATGAGGGAATGGTAGAGAATGTGGAGGTGGGGGAGGCTGCTGGCAGACTGAGGGCAGTCTGGGAGGACTTCTCTGAGGAGGTGTCTTATCCCATAATCATGTGGATGAGAAGGAGGGAGCTGTGTGCCAGGAGGGGGAAGTGCATTTCATGCCTGGGAGAACCCTGGTGTGGTTGAGGAGCTGAAAGGAAACTTGTGGGGTGGAGGGCTGGGTGTGATGGCTCACACCTGTAATCCCAGCACTTTGGAAGGCCAAGGGGGGAGGATTGCTTGAGGCCAGGAGTTGAAGACTAGTCTGGGCAACATAGTGAGACCTCATCTCTACAAAAAATAAATAATAGCCAGGCATGGTGGCATGCACCTGTAGTCCCAGCTTCCTGGGAGGCTGAGGCAGGAGGATTGCTTGAGCCCAGATGTATGAGGCTACAGTGAGCTGTAAGGACACCACGGTACTCTAGCCCGGGGAACCAGAGCCAGACTGTCTTAATTAAAAAAAAGAAAGAAAGAAGAAAGGAACTTGTTGGGGTGGAGGGGAGAGCCAGGGGAGGTGGGGCTGGGCAGGTGGGCAGGGCTGGGTCAGCAGAGCCTGTGGACCACAGGGAGGGCAGGGGCGTTTGGTCTTGGAGGAAGTTGCTGGAGGATTCAATGAGAACAGAAAGGAGGGACGCAGGGACACAGAAGGGTGACGTGGGCAGCTTCCCGGTGGTCCAGGGTGGCGAGCGTGGCCAGGACGGAGGTGCAGAGAGGAGGTTGGGTCGGAGACACATTTCGGACTCGTGCTGGGTGGGTGGGGGATCGCAGGGCTCCAAGGAGTCTGGCTAGGGCAGCTGTGCTGATGGTGGAGACGTTCGCTGAGGCAGGGGCACTGGAGGAGGGCGCGGTTTGGGGGCCGATGAAGGGTGAGGTGTTTGTGGGATGTCCCAGGGAGACGGCAGGTTGTCAGGATCTGAGCTGTAACAACCATGTGATTCTCATATTATTACCCCCGTTTTACAGATGAGGGATCTGCAGCTCAGAAAGGCGAAGTGTCCCAGCAAGGCCGCACAGCGGGCAGTGCTCAGAGCCAGCGTGGGAGCCCGGAGCGTCTCCCCCGGAGGCCACCTGCGCACCCGCTCGCCTCGTGGCCAGGAGAGCAGTGCCGTGGGTGGCGGGTGGATGAGCCGTGAGATTTCAGGTGTCAGGGCCTCTTGTCTCCAGCGTTGCCACCTCAGTCTCCCCTGGGGCTGTGTCTGGATCTAGTGGCTGATTGTCCCCTAGGGTCACACAGGCCGGGAGGCCTCAGCTACTCCAGGAAAGTCGGAACAGCTTGGCCCTGTGGCCCACTGTGCCAGGGAGGGTCCAGGAAGGTCTTCAGTTGCTCCCTCTGAGAAGGTCCGAAACGAGCCTACTCAGGGCTGTCCTGGGGCAGAGGAGGCCAGGACAGGAGGCTCTGTGAGGCTCCGCCAGCCCCTGCCTCCTGCCCGGACTTGGGAGGGGTGTGGGGCTGCCCCTGGCCCACAAGGGCCCTCCCGGCCCTGGGAGGGCGCCAAGGGCAGGGAGACCCCCAGGCAGCCGAGAGCTGGGTGGAACGAGCCCTCGTTCAGGATGGGTCCTCGGGCCACTGTGAACCTCGCAGTGACCTCAGCGTTCCCACCTGGACTGTGAGCCCAGGGGACGAGTGAGGGCGGGTGCCTCTCCCCGGGTGCACCAGGATCTCCACCTCCTGTCTCCTGAGGCGGGGCTGCGCAGCTGTGGTCGGGACACGGAACAGGCCGGGCAGCCTGGGGGACTCGGCCTGGCAGTGGGAGCAAGACTGGTGTGTGTGCAGGGGCCTCTCGGGGCAGAAGCCTGTGGCATGGGGAGGGTGGCAGGATGCGGGCTGGTGAACAGGAAGGGCGGTCCCCAGGCTCGGCCCGTCCCCTCCAGGCACGAGCCAGCGCATCTGACGCCTCCCCAGCAGTTCCTCTACGAGGAGATGGGACCTGCTGGCCCTCTTGGGGCTAGACCTTGACCAAGACGCTGGTCTCTGGTGCAGACTGGTTACGGCAGCTGGTGACTGCATCAGGGCCAGTGTGTGACCAGGTCTCAGTGGGTCCAGGGTCATCAGGGGTCAGTATGTGACAGGGTCAGGGCCCAGCACAGTTCTCTAAGTGTAGCCCCTGGGGTCGATTGAAGGCCCTGCCTCATCCACGCTCCCTCTGAACTCCTTGCCTGTCCCCCATGGAACCTGTTGGTCACGTGTCCAAGGCCAATGTCACCTGCTCTGAGCCTGGATGTGAAAAAGCTTAAATGGTCATAATGTCTAGGGTTCCTCCAGAACTTGCCACGTACCAGGCACCATACAGGCCAATGAATGATGGGCATTAGTGTCCCCATTTTACAGACTAGGAAACTGGAACTCAAAGGGGCGAAGTGACTTTCTGAGGGTCACCCAGCTGGTTAAGTGGTAGAGTCAGGATTCAAGCCCTTTGTCCCTTTTCTCCCTGGGGTGGAGAGGGACCTTTTGTAGTCCCCCATGGAGTCGCTTCCCCTTTCCGTCTAGACTGGGGGCTGTGAATTTAGCCTTCCTCAGGTCGAAACTCCCTAGGAAGGTCAACCTGGCCCAAGGATGGACTAGGAGAGGTCTGAGGCATGCACAGCATGCGGTTCTGTCTGCATGGCATTTGGGAACGGGGCAGAGCCTGTCTCCAGGGCCCCATAAACCCTGGGATCAGGCCTTTCCTCGGTTAGAGGATAAAGGAATGTGTCAGCCCAAGGGGAGCATTGAGGGCATCATGGTCCTGGATGTTAGAGTGTTGGAAGGTCCTTTCTAGCACCCTGACTTTACCCCACATGCATTTCCTCCTTTGCTTCCAGAAAGTGGTGGGAAGAGCACCACCTGCTCCTTCTGTAGACCTGGACACCTCATGTTGCAGGGGAGGTAACTGAGGCCAGAGATGTGAGGACACTTGTGCCAAGACACACAGTATTTTAGTAGAGGAGGGGCCAGAACCCCAGAGTCCTGCCTCCCACTGCAGGTGTTCCCTGCCTGTGGCTCCAAACCCTCGTGGGAACTGAAAACCACGGGGACACGAAGGAGTCATGTTCTGAGAGTGGGACTCCGGGCACTGTACCAGCTGTTCTCCCAGGCCTTCCTGACGTTTCTCAGCAACAAGAAAGCCCCCATTTGTGAGTCATTTAGAAGATCTCGCAGGGGAGGTTGTCCAGAATCCGAGCGAAGTTCTAGGAGGAAGGGGACTGGGGGAAGGTCCGCAGGAGCCGGGCAGCCGTGAGGAGGGCAGCGCCCGCGGGAGGGCGGAGGCGGCTCACCTCCCAGCGGGGCCTGCAGCCCTGCCAGGCACAGCGATGGCCTCGCAGTTCTCCGCTCAGTGTCCATCCACATCTGTGGTCCAAAGCCAGTGGGTTCTCACCAGTCCCCTCTGTGTGCCCAGACTGCGTCACAGACAGAAGGGGACTGTTCCCTGCCCTCGAGGAGCTGCTGGGAGAATGAGAGTTAAGTCAGAAGTAAAGGGAACAAGATAGCTGCACTGTTGGGTCCCAGTGCCATGCAGCACAGGTCGCAGACCCAGGGGCCCAGGAGAGATCTGTGCAGCTGGAGCAGCCAGGACCATCTGGGCGCTGTCTGGATAGGACGGGGTTGGGAAAAGCAGGCATCACCACGGGCGCCTGTGTGTGTGGCCAGGACTGCCTGGGTGGTCAGGAGGGCAGCAGGCAGGGCTCGGGGAGCTGTCCGGGGTGCTGACCCAAACCCCGCCCCGGGGCTTGTCTGCAGCTCCTCCTGGACACGTTGGCCTGGCCCTTCTCATTCGTGTCTGAGCCTCAGTTTCCTCAGCCTGAAAGCCAGAACACTGACACCTGCATCACCATCTTGTTGAGAGGGGACAGGAAGGCCATGGCACGTCGTGCCGAGCACGCAGCCTGTGTTCAGTCAGAGGCAGAGCCTCCCCCGCAGGTGCCCGGGCTGGGGGCGGGTCCCCCAGGATGCCTGACCTTGGCAGCATGTTTCCTTGGCAAGGGTGGCTCCTGTCACAGGATTAGAGCTCCCCCTTGGCCTTGGGAGAAGCAGCTTCTCTGGGGCATCTCCACCGAACTAAGAGTCCCCCAGCCTTGGAGTGTGTGTGTGACTGGGAACCAGAGAGGGCAAGACGCTTGAGCCAAGATACACAGTGGAGGAGGGGCGAGAACCTAGGGTCCTACCACCCACTGCCAGTATTCCCAGAGGCTGCCTCTCCCAGGCTCAGAGTCTTGAGGGAACTAAACACTTTTGAGGACTCAGAGGGATGGTGCTGTCCTGTGGGACTCCAGGCACTGTGCCCCCTGTTCTCCTGGGCCTTCCTGACTGCCTCGACTGGCCTTGGCACACAGCGGGCCGGAGCCCAGCTCTGGGCTGGGCTTTCCTCTCTCTTGAGCCACACCCCCAGCCCCTGGCCCCACGCAAGCCCTCTGGGGACCCACCCCAGCAGGGAGGTGGGATGTTTTGGGGGCAGGGGGAAGGCTGCTGGAGGCCAAAGGAGAGACCTCCCTCACTCTCCCCTGCCGCTATCACCTCAGCTTCTCAGCCTGCCTGGCCGCCTCAGCCCTGGCTCAGCACAGCTGCAGCCACTGAGGGGAACCGGGAGGGACTCGCCCCAAAGACCCCTCCCAGGCCTGTTCAGCATGCTTGAAATACGCTCCAACTTCGTCCCATCAGCCCTTTTAGCCTTTGGCATCGCTTTGTCTGTTAGAACCAGATGGTCTTAAGTGTGAATCCCAGCTCTGCCGTTGCCCCTGACCTTGGGGAAGGAACATGATGCCCCGGAGCCTCAGTTTCCTCGTCTGTCAGGTGGAATAACAGTGCCTACCCCACAGAGTGTGGTTTCAGCGTGGGAGGTGCGCACAGCAGACGCCACTGCCGCCGTCCTCGTTCCTCTCCTCCTGCTCCCATGGCGGCGCGGCCTCCCGCCCGCCGGCCCCTGAGACCCAGCACGGGAGCCTGGCGTGTGGGCGCCGCCCGCCGTGGGGAAGACAGGAAGGGGGAGGCTGCAGGTAGAGGCCGCACTCGTCATGGGTGTTTGTAATACTGGGAAGGCCATGCTGAGCTGTTGCAGCCATGTGTAACCTCTGACCTTGCTGCCTCTGGCTTGGGTCTAGAAGAATCCCTGCCCCTCCCACCCTGCACACCAAGGTTCAGCACGGCAGCCACCTGGAGTGATAGTGAGAAACACTCGGAGTGACGCAGCTCGGAGACCTTGACCGCTGGTCACACCCGCCCCGCCTGCAGCTGGCCCAAGGCCCGGCCCCCAGCCGGTGCAGCCGAGCCGAGAGTCAGCCTCCCCAGGTGCAAAGGGCTCGCTCGGACCCTGGCACGGAGCACATGCCCTAAGCGCTTTAGCCAGCAGCAGTGTTACTAAGAGCCGTTGCCGTCGCTGCATCAGAGCGGTCCCCTGTCACAGAGGGGCCAGGTGAGGCCCAGGCAGTTGAAGATCCACTGCCTCTATGAAATCCACCAGTTCTGCCCGTTCCCTCGGAGTAGGTGCCCCTTCTCTTGACCTGTTTCAGTTTCTCTGCGACGCTGCAGTTTGGGCCTGGCAGAGAGTGGGGGATTCCCAGGGCTGCAGGTGCTCCGAGGAGGCCCTGGAGCAGGCGAGACGGGCAGTGGGTGCCTCTGCCCAGGGACCCTCTGCGTGGGTGCCCCCTCATCCCCCTGCCCCCGGTGGCCTACTGAACTGTCGAGAGGGCTGATGTGTGTGGCAGGGCCTCTGCTACCCTCGCGACCTTGGGCTCTGCCCCTGGAGCATCTGTGACATCCTCCTTCCTCTCAGCCTCTTTTCTGTCACCGGGTCCAGTGGGCAGACTCCTGCCCTGGTCCGGTGGCTGCCAGCCAGTTAGCAGTTAGACTCAGGTGGGTGAAGGGATCGAGCACGTCGTGTGTTTGCGGCAGTGGGTGCTGTGCACGCCCGACTCCAGGGCCCGCTGCCGCGGTGTCCACGCTCACCTACGGTGTGCTGGCCGCCCCGTCTGCTGAGGAGGAGAGTAGGGCCCTGGGTGCTGAGGGGACTGCCCAGGTCCTCGACCGGTGCAATGCCAGGGGCGATGTGGGGGGCTTAGGGAACAGGGGAGGAGCCAACCCCAGCAGCTCCCGTCATGGCAGCGTGAGTGAGTTCAGGAGACAGTGAGGCTGCTCTTGGCTTTTCCTGACACGTCCCTGCGGCCCTTGGGAGCCACCTCTGAGGAAGTGCTTCCTCCTCTTGGCTCCTTAGCCCACCTGAGCACAGAGGCCGAAGCCGCTACGTGGGGCTCCCACTTGGGCAGTCCGTGGGGCCCGCTCCTGTCTGCAGGGCCTGCCTGCCCTCTGCTTCTGCAGACACCTTCGGGGACCCAGCCCCCCTCCTGCTCCTCCTGACGCGCCCCTCCACCACCTCTCACCCTCTGGCCCTGCGTGCGGCTCGGTTGGGCCTAATGGCCCTGCCATCTCTGGTCTGCCCCCACCGTTTCTGCCTCCAGCCATGGAGGTCATCGCCCTCCACCTGACTATGCCCCGCCCCTGTCTTGGAGGAAGAGGAGCTTCCACTCCAGAATGGGACCCGGCTCTGCCCCTGGGGTCCATGATCCAGCCCCCCTGTTGGGCATTTCTTTCCCACAGCCCCTGCCTGGCGCCTGTCCCCACCCGCTCCCCACCCATGGAGGACTCCTGGGTTCCCAAACCGGTGACTGATCCTGGTCGCTCCTGTGGAACTCTCGGGCAGCACCTCTGGGTCTCAGCTTCCCCTTCTGTGGAGTGTGCCAAATGGTGCCTGGAACACAGCGGCACTAAACGAACGCTTGTTGCATTAATGGACTAAGCAAGCAGCACATTGCGGGCCTCGCCCGAGCGCTGTGTGGATCAAAGCATCTGATGGATTTACGGGGCTGCGCAAAGTTCGCCAGCGCTGCTTGGCACGTGCACGGATGATGCTCAGTGGGTATTGCCACTGTCACATCGTAACTGCTGCCCCTGCACACTCTGCCCCAGATCCCTCTTGCATCCACACCCCCCTTTGCTCCGCCTTAGGCCGCCTCATCTCTCGCCCTGGCCACTGCCTCCTACTAACCTGGCTCACTCTCCCCTGTCTTCTCATGTGATCTAAAGCACAAATTGGACCTTGTAACTCCCCCACTTAAAACCCTTCTGACTCCTGATGGCTCTTGGGATAAAAGCTGCACCCTCAGTCGTTCGTACCAGGCCCTCCCCGGGGCCTGCGATGCCTTCCCCACGCCTCCCACCCAGCTCCTGCAGCCCAGCTCCAGAGACCCGCTGCTGGCTTGGGTGGCCCTCCCCACACCCGGGCCCCTGGCTGCCACTCCCACACGCCTGAGTTGCTGTCTCTCACTGTCTGTGCTCCACCCCTGCCCACCACA
>VBSM01001118.1:745535-795575 GCA_008086735.1 Cheirogaleus medius
CAAAAAAAAAAAAAAGTAAGTTAATTGAAATAAAACGCAACTGAAAATCACTGCCTGGTCACACCGCCCACACGTGCCGGTGACTGCCGCCTTGGACGGCGCGGACGCAGGATGCTCTCCTCGGTGTGGAAAGTTCTGCTGGGCAGTGCTGGGCAGGGACGCTTCCAGGGCTCTCGCTTTGAGCCCACAGTTGCCAAGCTGTGGCCACCACCTGTCCCTCTCTCCCCCATGTGGACCCTGCTGCTCACTCCTGTTTCTCCTCTTTTCTAGGGACCCTGTGACCATGTCCTGGCTGCCTTGAGTGTGTGGGCGACACAGCCTCCTGCCCACGTCTCCGGGGCCCTAACTCTGTCCAGCCCCTGGGCCAGCTCCCGCGCCTACTCCTCACCCCAGCCTGGGCCCAGGGGACTCTCAAACTTTGGGACGCAGCAGCACAGCAGCAGTCACGGTAGGTGGCATCCCTCTTCCACCCACTCCCTGGCCCCCCTGCTTTCTTCAAACTTGCAAGGAGCTGCAAGGGAGTATTGTCGGTCAGAATTCCTAGAGGCAGAGCCTGAGACAAGGATGTGTGTACATGAGATTTCTCAAGGGTGGGGTCGCAGGAGGAGGGAGGAAGAGAAGAGATGGGGACAGGAATGAGAGCCTGTGAGGTCAGGGTCTCAGGTAGTTGGGCCTTGGGCTGGACCAGGGGGCCCTGGAACATAATTTACACCACAAAGTTACCCCCAGACAGGGGGCTGAGCCTTTGTAGCCCTGTATCGATCAATTACTGGCCGTGGGCCATCCACAAGGGGTCCGTATTGCTCAGGTGAAGTGGCCTCCTCCGCTTGTGGAGGGCAATTCTCTGCAGAAGAGGGAGCAGTGAGCTGAAGCAGCCCACACTCCCAGCGGCTGGGGGACAGGGTGGTGCGCTGGCTATAGAGACATCTGGGACCTGTGTCCCCAGCCTGGCCTGGAGGTCCCTTGTCTGCTGTCTCCTCTGGCCTTTGCTCCTCCTGCTCCAGCCAGCAGTGCCAGTGCCTTCTAGTGTGGGCCAGCCCAGGCTCTGGCGACGGCGTGGCCCCTCAGCCCTTCCTTCGGAGCCCCTCCATGCCAGCCCCTCATGCTCCTCTGCGTGCCTCTTCTCCTCCAGCAGGCCCTCTTCCCCACAGACCTGGCCGGGCAGCTCCCCCGCCATGACGCCCTTCCTGTTTTCAAGGCCCAGTCCGCTCCCTTCTCCAGGAGTGCCCTGCTTCTGCGCCCGCCAGTGAGTGTCTGCGATAGTCCCTCTCCCGTGCCACCCTTCCTGCAGGCGGAGCCAAAGGCCTGGTGGGCCTGTCCCCGGCCTGGCTCGCCTGGTCCTGCCGGCAGGACCTTCACAGCCCGTTCACGCCCGTTTCCAATACGTGCTCGGCCACAGTGGCTCCATAACCGCGTCTCTGGCTTCGTGCTCTCATTTCCCTTGCCCTGATTGCCTCTCTTGCTTTCCAGCTTTGCTGCTTACGTTCTCAGCAGTCTCACACTCTTCTGGAAGGAGGTGGGGTATGAATAACCGAGGTGGCCGTAATGAAGCGTCCAGTGCTGACTGCAGCCAGACGCTGTGTCTTCGCCTTCCTGGGGCAGCTGGGGTGGGATGTCTCCCCAGGCCCAGGGCCGAGCCTGTCCCTGAGGGGCACCAAAGCCTGACCACGGCGCCCGGCGCAGTGCCCGCCCTACCCTCCATGGGTCAGAGCAGCGTTGCTTTGCTCCCTCCCGCTCCCTCCCCTCCCATCTTATCAGAAGCTAATGAAAGAGGCTGGGAAACCCAATCCTCTGGTAATTAAATTTACTTAACGGGTATTCAAGTGGAGTAATGAGAAGTTTAATGCAGTGATTAGATTTTTCTTTAATTAATTAAAATGAGAGCCATGTGTCTTGCCGGCACAGCGACTTGACCCTGTGCTTGAGAGTGGCAGACAGAGACAGTGGGGTGGCTGGGCAGGGGCTCAGGGGCAGGTGCTGCCTCCTGCCCTGGCGCTGCCATCCTTGGAGGTAACCGGCCCCGACGCCCATCCAGGCCTGTCTCTGGCTGCTGTTTCTGAGGCCTGGCAGTGAGCAGGCCTGGTCAAACTGGCCCACGGGGCCGGGGGCCAGCAGTCTGCACCCCTAGAGCTGGAAACCGAGCCAGCTCGGAGATTTCGGACAGGAAGGTTGGCAAGGGAGTGTTAGAACAAGGAGCACAACGGAGGCCTGTCAGGCGCTGTGGCAGTATTTTGGGTGGCACACATCATTGCCACGTGCCGGTAGACACCTTCCCCTTCACGTTCAGCCGCACCTGGGTGTACCTCCATGGGTGCTGGACCCTCTGGGCTGACGGGGTGGGCGTGGGGGTGGGCAATGGAGAAATCCGAGACAGCCCCTTGGCGTGGGAGCACATCCGGGCCAGAAGGCTGACTGTCCCTGCCCGTTCCTCAAGGCCAGGGTGGGAGGCAAGGAAGCTCCTCCCCCTTGAGCCACTTGTGCTGGGGTCAGGCAGAGGTTGGGGCAGAGAGAATCTGGGAATCTCAGCACAGTCGCCCAGAGGTGCCACCTAGCCAGGCCGAGGGTAGACACAGCAGGGACCCAGGAGATGGGCCTTGGCACCCTGGGGCAGGACATGTCATTTTCAAAGCAGTGAGGTGGTGGATCGCAGGCTGGGCAGAAAGCGCCCTTCACTGAGCCCTGATCCTGGGTGGACTGAGCCCCGCCCCCACCCCACCTTGAGCCCAGCGTTGTCAGGGATATGCCAGCGGAGAACAGGTGCCAGCACAGGAGAAGCCGGTGCCCTGTCGTCCATCCCACGGCCAGCCCTGCTGCCTGTGGGCAGTGTCCTGTGCCAAGCCCGGCACTAGGCTCTGGCTCGGCCAAGAGAAGCAGATGTGACCCTGCCCACAGGGCTGGGGGAGGTGACAAGCGAGCAGGAGATGGCAGCGCCCAGTGACCGGAGCTGAGGTGGGGAGGCCCAGGAGCCTGGGGGCACGGAGCTGCACTTAGAGTCCCTCTGGCGGCAGGTGGGAGATGGGGGTGCTGGAGACAGGGCCAGTGAGGGGGCTAAGATGGGGTCCCCGAGGAGGTGGGGACGGTGGCACCATGGTGGAGGATTGAGGGGTCTAGGGTAGATTCTCCCACCAAGCACTGGCCGTGAGCCTCCAGACCTCCCTCAGCTCACGGCCAACCAAGGGACCCCGTGAGAGAGTGACTGGTGTGTGAGCGTGGGCCGACAGTGACTCCGTATGAGGAGGGCATTGGATCTGCTCCTTGGAGGAGGAGACGGCAGTGCGAGGACTTGCCTGGTGCCAGCAGCGTGAAGTGGCCAGCGGTGTCCCAGGTCTTGCCTGCCTCGGGCCTGCACACTGGTGCTCCTGGGGGGCAGCTTGCTCTGGGAGTGGGGGGCTTCTCTTCTTATGGCTCTTCCACTCCCACCCACCTGGGAAGTGGTAGGAGCTGGGGTCACTCGAGACAGCCTGGGCCCAGCAGACTGGCCTGGGGGCTGGGCAGGGCTCACAGCCGCAGCTGGGTCCTCGGAAGGGGGAAGTGAGAAGGGCCTTGGCCGGGCAGGGGCGGGGTGTGAGGCCTGCCGACTGCAGGCTCAGGGCTGGGGACTAGCGCAGGAAGGAGGGTCCTTTGCTTCCTTCACCACCCCTCCTGCCTCCGGACCCCACCCCTCTGGATTTCCACCCCCCCAGCCCACCGAACTCACCTGTTTCCCTCTTTCCATGGCCTGGCTTTTTCTGAATAGCCAGGCCTGGAGAAGCCACTTAGCTGCCCACTGTGAACTGGGGGAAACTGAGGCCCTGGGAGGGGCAGAGACCTCAAGATCCTGGGGCTTTGCCTCCTGTGCTGCTTTAAGGTGAGGGGTCTGAGCTCACATGATCTCACATTCACACTTTAGACACAGGGCTTGTATTTGCTTGGATGCTTTCTCTGGACGGGAGGCCTGAGCGCAAGTGCACACGCGTCCACCGGGGCACGGCAGACCCCCGAGCACCCTGCCCACACCCTCCCTGGGTTCCAGGCGCTGTTGGTCGCTGTCTCGTGCACTCCGAGCGGTTTGTGAGTTGGGTTCTAGTCTACAGGTGAGGCAGGCACACTGCCAACCACCAGGGCGGAGCTGGCTCACAACCTCGGTCCTCCGCCCAAGCCATCCTCCACAGATGCCCCTCCTTGCGGGGCAGCTCCGTCCTTCTGCCTCTGAGGGCCCCAGCATGTCTCCCCACCGCTTCCCACCTTGCCTTGTGCTCCAGCCAGAACCAGAGACTCTGCCCCACCCCTCACCCCCACCCCCGCCCCCACCCCCGCTTCCCACCTCTAGACCCTTGCTCAAGCCGCCCCAGCCCCTGGAGCTCCCCTCCCCCAACTCCATCTGCCCACCTCCTCGCCCTTGTAGGCTGGCCCAGAGGCTGCTTGCTTCCTGGAGACCCCCCTACCCAGTCAGAAGCCGGCCCCTCCCTGGGCACCACCCCATGGCTTGTTGCCTGTCCCCTCCTAGGCTGCTGGCCCCCAGGGTCTGATGTGGCAGCTGCGTAGAGGGCGAGGAGTTTCCTTGCCTGGCTTCCCCAGCCTGTCTGGCACACGCAGGTGCGGGGAGGTGTCTGGGGTCCTCACAGGAGGGGCTGCACCTCTGCGAACCTACCCCTTTCCTTGCTGCTTCTCCAGTCTGGGGCTGGCCCCAGCCTCCTGCGGAGAGCAACCTGAGGCGCCTACTTTAGCCTGGCTGGGTGGGGACGGGGGCTGGTTTCCAGCCCCAGCAGACCTCCCTGCCCCTCCACCGTGCTCAGGCTCGGAGGGGAGGAGCAAGGCAAACCGCGTGGGGCTCACAGGCAAGTCTCGGAGCCTAGCAGCTGCAGGACCCGACTCCCAGCCCTGCGTGCTAAGCACTGCAGAGGGCTGCACGGACACTGCCTGCATCCACTTACCTGCTCTGCTAATTATTGGCTGCATGACTTTGAGCGACATGTAACCTCTCTGTGCCTCGGTTTCCTCATCTGTTAAATGGGGCGATAACAAACCTACCTCACAGGGTTGCTATGAGGATCGTGAGTCCATGCAATGTAGGGCATGTGGCATGGTCCCCAGCAAAAGGAGTGTAGTTCCTGAATGTTCACTGTCACTATTATGGAAGCAATGGCCCCATGGAGGCAGGTATGGGGAATGCTCAGGGGAAGTTTCTAGAAGGTGGCAACATGTGAGCAGCATCTCAAAAGATGAGGCACAGAAAGCAGGAAAGGCCACTTGGGCAGGGGGCCCAGCCTGGAAAGAGGCCCAGGGCAGCCTGGAGGGCATGCGGGAGGGGGGTCTAGATTTAAGGTACAGCAGGGGCAGACGGCGGCTGGGGTGCCCACAGACTGCGCCCTCACGGCCCCAGGTGCCACACCGGGGCATGTCTGGGCTGTGTCACGGAATGAGGAATTTTTTCTTATTTACCATAAAAGCAATATTTGCTCAAGCAAAAAAATGGGACCGATATAGAAGCGTGTCCTGTGAGTGGGCAAATCCCCCGCGCTGTTGTTGGCCGGAGGGCGCCTCTTTCGGAGCGTTTCGTGCCTTTGCAGACGTGCTTACTGCGCATTGTTTTAAAAGGAGATGCCTCGTATCACGCACGTCGCCCCGCCGGCTCCACCGATCACTCCCCGGCGTCTCGCGGCCTCTGTCAGCGCCGAGCGCGCAGATCTGCTGTGCCCTTTCTGTCGAGGGCTGATACCCACCGCTCGGACAGAGTAACTCGTGTGACTGGTCCTGGGTGACGGATATTTAGGTTGTCTTCAGTTTTTCACTCTAGTAAATGATGTTTCTGTGAACACCCCTGCCCGCATATCTTGCTGCCGCACGCGGGCCTTTCCGTGGGAAAGATTTCTCGAGGTGCAGTGGCTTTGAAAGCTGCTGCCACGTTGCTCTTCCCAAGGGTGGGCTGGTTCCCGCCCCCGCCTTGCTGCCTGAGAGTGGCCGTCTCCCCACACCGCCCTCCGCACCGGACACTATCAGTCTTTCGGTCTGTGCCGATCTGGGAAACACCTTGCTGCAGTTTCGGCGCTCGCTTCTCCCTGCTGGCTGCTCGTACCCTCCGCCCATTTCTCTTTCCTTTTTGTCTTTCTCTTATTGATATAAAGGAGCTTTTAGTATATTAGGAATTTTTAAAACTTTTGTCTGTTTCGTGTGTTGGAAATATTTTCCCTAGTCTGCTGTTTGTCGTCTTAACTTTGCAGTATCTTTGGCCACATAGAAGCTTCAGATTTTTGTTTAGTCAAATCTGTCGGATGACTCCTCGGGGCTTCTGAGTTTCACGTCTAGCCTGGCGGAGCTTTCGGTACGGGTTTTAAGTGGAGTGAGGCGAGGCCATACTTGTGATTGCCACTGTGTGGAGGGGAGTGGGGGGACGCAAGCAAGAGGACAGAAAGCAGCGGAGACCCTCGTGCTTGCGTGAGGTGGGGGAGCAGGGGAACATGAGTGTGAGAGATACGCAGGACTTGGCTGACCGTGGAGACAGGACGAGAGGATGAAAGAGGGAAGGAGGGAGGATTCTGGAGGGATGCTTGGGTGTCTGGCATGGGGGACTGCATGGCTGATGCCACCGCCCTGAGCTGGGGACAGGACTAGGAAAGGAAATGCACTCAGGTGCACATGAGTGCTCACCTTGGCAGGGACACATGTACACATGAGCACATACAGGCAGCCACATGCCATGCTTGGAAATTCTGGAGACGGCGCATCTGTACTGTGGCTCTGGGGCAGTGTCTGCTTTGTGTGGAACATGTATTCTCTGCCAAGTACTGTACGAGACATACACACTCTTTAGTCTCTGCTGAAGTGTGGTTGTACAGTTGGGGGACCAGACCCAGAGAGGTTAAGAAACTTGCTGAAGGTCACAGAGCTAGTAAGTAGCAGAAAGAGGAATTTTTTGACAACTTAGATCTGACCACCCCTGGACAGAATTCCTGCCAGTGGCTTCAGGGAGATTCTGTTCATTTCTAACACCACAACCCAGTCTCACCAGGGACTCTTAGGGCCGGCGCTGGAGCCAGCCTGCCTGGTCAGACAGGCGCCCCATTCGCCCCTCTCTGTGCTCGGCTGCCCCTGCTGAGGAGGAGGCTGTCACAGCGCCCCCAGAGGGTGTTTGTGGGAAGTAACGAGTTCACACGTGGAAGGTGCTAAGCCCCGATGACAATAATGGGCTCACCAGGTGCTGTTTGTGATGACAATAATGATTACAACAGTGCCACCCTCACCTTGGGGTCCGTGCCGTGCCGCTTTCCTTCCTTCTCCGCCTCCATCCTCCCTCCGCCTGCCTCTCGTTGCTACATGGCCGCCCCCCCCATTCCCCACGGCACTTCCTTCACCGTTGGCTCAGAACCTCTGTCCTCCGTCTCCAGCCCCGAGCCTTGCCAGACAGTGAGTTACAGCCGGTCAGCCGCCAGAAACGTTCAAGGGCGGGCGACCCGTGCTGTGCTCAGGGACTCTGCAGGAGCGCGTCCAGGCAGGCGTCTCCCTGCACGTTCAGCCCTGCATTGCCCGGCCTGACTCCCACTGCAATTCCCTCCTGACAGAAGAGCCTTCCTACGGGGCCCAGAGAAGCTGGGCTGTGCCTGCTTTCGGGGCGGGATATTCTGCTGCGGCCAGGTCTCACTTGCTAGGAAAAGCGCGCAGTCGTGGGGCGTTCCAGACGTCAAGGCCTGTGCCTCGTTGCTGCCCGTGCCCGTGCTATCCCGAGGGCTGCCTCTTCTGCCCGTTTCCTGTGTTGTCCCGAAGGAGCCCACAACATTTAAAGTGATAATTGCCGGCCGGGCGCGGTGGCTCACGCCTGTATCCTAGCACTCTTGGGAGTCCGAGGTGGTGGATCGTTTGAGCTTAGAAGTTCGAGACCAGCCTGAGCAAGAGCGAGACCTCGTCTCTACTAAAAATAGAAAGAAAATTACTTGGACAGCTAAAAATATGTACAAAAAATTAGCCGGGCATGGTGGCGCATGCCTGTAGTCCCAGCTACTCGGGAGGCTGAGGCAGGAGGATCGCTTGAGCCCAGGAGTCTGAGGTTGCTGTGAGCTAGGCTGACGCCACAGCACTCTAGCCTGGGCAACAGAGTGAGACTCTGTCTCAAAAATAAATAGATAAATAAATAAAGTGATAATTGCCAAAGTAAAATGCCAATAAGCTCAAAATATTACTCTACAATTAAGCGCACAGCTCCCAGGCCCCGCAGGTCCTTTCCGCTGAGCTGTCCATCCAGGGCAGATGGGTGTGGGGCTCCGGAGGCTTTCTGAGAGCTGAATCGAGGAAAAAACTCAGAAGATGCCCCAGCCTTTGCTCTAAAGTCGAGTTCAAGCCCTTGAGTGTAGGCCAAGGCCTCACCTGCTCGGCTCACACCGCCCTCCTCCATGCGGCCACGGTCCCGCTGGCGGTCCCACTGCTGGCTGGAACGTGCCCATTTCCTGTGCATAGGGAACGCTTCAGCTTGGGGACTGAGATTATTCTGCCCCCGCTGAAGTCTTAGTTATTTAGAGGCTTCCAACTGGGGCTTGATTTTCGCTCCCAGAAAGTCATCCAAACTCATTCTCTGACCAAACGCAGTGAGGTTATGGCGCCCCAGGAGACCAGTCGGGATGCAGCGGGACACGAAAGGCGCTGGCACGTGCCCTGAACTCCGGTGACTCGGTGCGACAAGGCTTCCCTCCCTCTCTCCTCCTTTCCCGCGTCAGCTCACGTTACCTGTCCAGTCTGGGCCCCACAGTCACTCAGGAACTCGGGCTGCCGGAGCTCCATCTCGTAGCTGCCCCATCTGGAAGAGAAGACGGTAGAGCCACACACTGGCTCTTACGTGCTTTGGCCCAGCAATGCCACTCGTCACTTTTGTTCACGGCCCATCGGCCAGAACGTCTCTCGTGGCCTGCCTGTCGGGCTGAGACGATGCAGGGCAGCGTGCTGACACGCACTCAGCAGTCAGCATCTCTGGTGCAAGGGCGTCACGGGACCACTCAGAGCGAGGGTTTCAGAAGAGCCAAGACCGTGACTGCTGTTCGTTCCCTCCTCCTGGGGTATATCCCGTGTCTGCTGTGGGCCATCTAATGTCCTGAAGACAGCCACAGATTCTGACTCTAGGATACTTGGGATCAGAGCTTGGCTCAGTCCCTCATTAGCTGTGTGACCTTGGCCTAGTTACTTCTCTCTGCCTCAGTTTTCTCCTCTGTAAAATGGGAGTGTTGACAGCATCTATATCTCTTAGAATGGTTGTGAGGATTGGACAAGTTAATATTTGTAAAGTGCTCAGAACGGTGCTGGGCGAGTGATAAGAGCTCTATAAGTGTCAGCTACCGCCGCCTCCGCTGCCATCGCCGTCGTCATCATCACCCAGCACCAGATACAGTGCTGGGTATCTGGGAAGTGAATGTCAAGGTCTCTGCTCCCACATATGGAAAGTAAACAGGTAAAGAATTAAATTGAGATGACAATTTCAAATAGTGACGGCACTAAAAAAATCAGACACATGAAAAGATGCTCATCATCATTAGTCATTAGGGAAATACCAATTGAAATCACAGTGAGATGCCACTACGTACCATCACACTGGCTTTCAGACACTGACAGTACCGAGTGTCGGCAGGACACGGACACAGGAGCGCTCAGAGGCTGCTGGCAGGAATGCAAAGTGCTGCAGCCATTTTGGAGAACAGTTTGGCGGTTTCTTATAAAGTTGAAAGTATGTTTATCGTACAGCTCAGCAATCCTACTGCTAGGTACTTACCCAAGAGAAGTAAAAACATGCATCCACGTGAGAACTTGTATGTGACTATTTATAGTGCTTTATTCATACTCTCCCCAAACTGGAAATAACCCAAATGTCCTTCTGCTGAATGGATAAACAATGAAATACTACTCAGCAATAAAAAAGAATGAAATTTTGATGCAAGAGACAACACAGATAAATCCCCGGTGCGTTATGCAGACTCAGAAGGCTGCATACAGATGACTCCATCTGTATGCCACTCTGGAAAGACGAACCACAAGGACAGAAACCAGATCAGTGGCTGCTAGGGACTGGGGTGGGGAGTGGGCTGCGTACATGGGGACCGCACGCGGGCATTGCAGGCTGGCAGGGTCGTTCTGTACCTGGATGATGGCAGTGGCTGCGCGGCTGCACCTGGCTGCCGGCACCCAGAACTGTGCACCGGGCGTCCCTTCCCTGTGGGTAGTTGTGCCTCCGCAAGCCCGGCGCGAGGGAAGCTCCACGTGGGACTGTTGGAACAGGGAACACCGAATGACAAATCAGTCAGGGCAGTGCAACAGGGTGGTCAGGGAAGGCTTTCTGAGACCTGGCTGAGGAGAAGGACCAGGGGGCCGTGTGGCCAGGAGGGGAGGCGAGTGGACGATGGGTTGAGGCTGGGGTGGGCAGTGCCCTGTGGGCTGGGTTGAGGGGCTTCACCCCTCACCCCTCACCTTAGCTGCCGCTAAGCGATGGCCCAGGAGAGAAGAGGGAGGAAGGAGACAGTGGCCTGTGGCCATGTCTGGGAGGACTGATGGGGGTTGGATGAAGAATGAGGAGGGGTCAGGGGTCACGAGGAGAGAGTGCTCCCATGGGGGGGTCGGTCAGCCAGAGCCCACAGGCTGAGATGGGAGGGCTGGGCTTCAAATGGGGTCCTTGGAGACCTTGCTGAGGGTGTTGCAGGGGTGGCTGGAGCCACACACCCCGGGCTGAGGGGTGCTGAGGACATGTGAGTGATGCTTCCAGGAGGCCAGGCACAGACCTGGCGGGCAGCAGTGGGGCCCTCGGAGATGGCGGGGTGGCCGCCTGTGCGTCTGTGAGTGTGGGCAGCGCTTGCAGAGGTAGGGCTGACCCATGGCGGACACTGAGACCACGAGAAGGCAGGGGCCCGGCCAGGGTCTTGAAGGCTAGGCCAGGGGTTCACGCTCCTGGGCTGTGGTCCGTTAAGAGCTGGCCACTGGAGGGTGCTGGGCAAGGGGAAGGGGGGCCCATGCCGTGGGGAGGGCCAGCGCTGAGCCCTGCTGGGCTGGGCAGTGGGAATCTGCCTTGGGGACCCTGTGCTGAGGTGGGCCCGCCGCAGGGTAGCGGGAGGCCCCCACTTTGCCCATGCTAACCTTCCTGCTCTTCCCCACAGTGCATGCTGGGACTGCGACGGACAGGCTGCGGCTCCCCGGGCCCCCAGAGGCCAGTCTGTTTGCCTCCCGGCGCCATCTGACCCAGGTAGGGGAGAGTGAGGCGGGATCACTGTCTATGGCGGTGGGAGGCTCTGGGTGTGAGGACCAGGTCCCCTGACCCAGGCTGGCCCTCGGCGAATGAGCCCCTGCTGGGGAGATGGTGGGGACGCAGTGTGGGGCCTCCTATGGAGGAGTTCCTGACCTCTGGAAGGCAGGCCACCCCAGCCCTCCCTCCACCAGCTGCAAGCCCAGGGCACTTGGGAGCACCAGGACAGCCATTCCATGCTCCTGTCTGCCCTTGCCTGGGATCTAGTTTGTGCCTTAGCTGCAGGGGGTCTGCATCCTTGGTCCAGCCCCCTTTGCTGTCACTTGGCTTCTCTCTGCTGCTGCCAAGTGCAATGCCTGATGGCGCTTACTCTGGAAGTTCCCAGCTCTCTGCAGGACGCCCCCAGGGCAGGGGTGCCCCTCCCAGCACCGGACCAAGCCTATCTTGACTCTTGGTCCCCATGGTGGTGGGCCTGCTCCTGGGCATCCCAGATGAAGGCTTCCTGCTGGCTGCCAAGTCCCCCAAGGGCTGGGCTAGGGTTGGGGTTAGGATTGCCAGAAAAAATACAGATGTCCAGTTAAATTTGAACTTCAGGCAGGCAAATAGTTTTTTAGTGTGAACATGTCCCAAATACTGCATGGCACGTACAACTTTATTTGCTATATCTGGCGCTCTGGGGGAGGAGCCTGAACCCCCTGTCCTCCTCCTCCTCTGGCCAGTCCTCCCTACTGGGCCTGCCCTGGCCTCCTCAGACCAGCTGCCTCCAGGGCCTGTGGTGGATGTCCCGGAGCCAGGGGCCTGCTCCGGCCACAGTCAGTGGGCGTTTCCTGATCCCTCAGCCCCTCAGGCTGTCCCTGGGGCAGAGACCTGGGGGTTCTTGCTGGGGGCTGGGGCAGCAGTCCTGGCCTTAGGAGTGCTGGGCTCCTCGCTGGCCCCCTGACAGCAGGGTCCAGGCGCACCTTAGTGCCTGTGAGCAGAGCTGTGAGACAGGCGTGGAGCTGTGACAGGAGCCAGGAACAGAGAGTCGCTTCATGGCCCAGGGTGCTGGGTGCCGGGGCGGGGGTGGTGGTGACAGGGATGAGTCAGGGCTGGGCATTGGAGGGCTTGGGGTGGCCTGGTTCTGCACCATTTAATATTGGGGGCCATAGGAGGTATTTCCTCCCTAAGAAGAATCGTTTTTCTGAGTATTAAGGTAATATATTCTCTATGTCTGCGGTCCGCAACCCCTGGGCCTCGGCCGGGTACCAGTCTGTGGCCTTTTGGGGAACGGGCCGCACATCGCCCCTCGCCCACAACACCCCCACCCCCGTCTGCGGCAAGATGGTCTTCCATGAAACCGGTTCTCGGTGTCACAAAGGTTGGCGCCGCTGCTGCGTGTTACCTGTCCGCCTGCCTTGAAGCATGCGGTTCTAGTCCTTCCCACAATCTTTTCCCGCCGGAGCCAGCCGCCGCTCGTGGTGTGACGTTTTTCCTTCCAGACTGTTTTCTGTGCACTGATCAATGTATTTCAAAGGAAAAACGTGGGCCGTGCTGGCTGCCCTCCCCCCCCTTGCCTGTCCACCCAGCCGTGCGGCCACCCCAGGCTCCGCCACGGGCCCTCCCCGTCTGCAGACTGCTTACCCACCACCAGTCCTGTCGGTGGCCACTTAGATTGTTTCCGGCATTTGGCTATTTACGAACTGCACTCAGGGAGCCTCTGGGCTTGCACATCTGTGCGCACTTGTGCTGTGGGTCTTTCGGGAATGTGTCCGGAACTGGACTGAGCACACATGTGTACATTGATCCGTTCTGGGTAGCCAATCAAGTTCCAGAGGGTCGTGCTGACTTTGGCTCCCACCAACCAGGCGTGGGTGGCCTGTCCCTCATTCTCGCTACCTCCGGCATTGTCCGTCACCGAAGTCCCTGCCAATCTGATGGGTGAGACGACGTTTCGCTCTGCGTTTCTGTGATGGCTGAGGTGTGGAACATGTCTGTGTGCGCCCTTGGCCATCTCCGATCCTGCCTCTGTGAGCTGCCATCCCCTCAGGTCCTTCCTCACTTTCCTCAAACATGTCCCCTCATTCAGTGAGCATTTATGCAGCACCTGCTGTGTGTCGGGCACGGTTTTGATCAGGGACTAACAGTGAACAAAACTGACGAAAGCGCCTGCGCCGTGGATCACGTGCTGCGGCGGAGGAGAGCGGCCAGGAAAGCAGACAGACAGTGGGGCGCAGCGGGGGTCCGTGCTCAGGAGACAACCAAGCAGGGGAGGGGTGGACGCGCCGGGCAGCTTGGGCATGGCCACAGGGCGGCCTGTCTGGGAGGCGGCATCTGTGAAGACGCAGGAGTGGACGCTGGGGGGCGCGTCCCAGACAGGGAACGGCGAGCTCAAGCCCCGTCCGGAGCAGACCTGGCCGTGGGCACTGGCGAGGGCTGGTGTGGTGGCACGGGGGGGCGAGGGAGGGAGGTGATGTGGCCAGAGAGGGACCAGGAGCCGATCTTGCAGGGCCTGTGGCGGCCTAGAGAACTTTGGCTTTCAGCCAGGTTGAAGTAAGGAGCCATGAAAGGTTCTAGAGAACAACAGGGTGAGCTCTGGATTGCATTTTAGCAGCTCCTCAGGCAGCTGTGAAGCAGAGACCAGTCAGGGGGCTGCTGGTCGCGATGGCCTAGGGAGGCAGTGAGGCCTGGACCGGGGTCTCGGGCAGGTGGGGAGAAGCGGATGGAGTCGGACACACATTCAAGGTGTAGCCAACAGGATGTGCTGACTGATTGGATGAGACAGCGCCAGGGAGAGAAGGGGCCTGGGTGACGGAGGTGTTGGCCCGCGCAGCTGTGAGGGTGGGGCTGTCGCTGGCAGACCGGGAGCAGCGGGGAGCGCAGCGTGGTGTGCGGAGAGCAGGGCTGGGCCGGGCTAGCGTCAGCTAGCTGATGTGTGGGGCCCAGAGCACAGCAAAATGGGCAGCTTTTTGTTTTAAAAAAAAATTAGGGATTTCCAAGTGAGGTTGCCCATGGAGCATTACACTGAGCCTGGGTCCTTCTTCGTGTGGGCCAGGTCGCACGCCCGCCAGCCAGCCTGGTGGCAGGTGTGTCAGTTGTCAGATGCCGGGAGACAGCCAGGTGGCACTGTGGAGGTGACAGGTGGACACATGAAGCTGGACTCCAGGGGACAGGTCTGGGCTAGAGATACAAATAAAGATAGCATTTAAAGCTGCGAGACTGGATAGAAGCATCGAGGGAGTGAGTGTGAATGGAACAGAGCAGAAGGACCAGTGACCCCACCGGGGACCTCCCTCAGTTAGGGGTTGGGGGCTGAGGAGGGGCAAAGGTGACGGAGCAGGAGCAAGCAGTTCGGTGGGGGAAAGCCAGGCAGGGGTGATTCCTGGGTGCCAAGCGGGGCTGCGGGAGAACAGAATGCAGACTGGGGACTGGCCACCTTGGCGTCAGTGATTGGGGGCGGTGAGATGCATCTTACTGATTCGGAAGAACAAATTGGTTTGTAAGAGGTTAAGGGATTTAACTCTTTATCTGTCATGTGTTGCAGATCGTTTTTCACAAGTTTGGTTTTTTCATTTACATTTATGGGCTGTTTTTTTTTTTTTAAACCCTCAAAAGTTAAAAACTGTCCCATGGTCAAGTCTGTCATTCTTTTCCCTTGGAGTTTCTGGCCTTATTCACTACAGAGTTTTTAAAATATTGCCGTGTATCATTTTCTAGTTGTTTATATTTAAAAATGTTTAAAACTTTAGTTCATTGGGAATGTATTCCTGTGTGTGGTTTGAGGCAGGGATCTAGGTGCGTTTTCCAAATAACTGGCTGGTGGTTTGATGCTGTTTACTGAGCAAGTGTCCTTTCCATGCAGCCCTGAGGCTCTGTTCCTGTCGTCTGCTAAATGTCCCCATAGTCTCGTGTCTGTCCAGGCCTTGCTGTTCGATTCCATTGATTTTGCCTGGGGAGAGATTTACAGGCTGGGAGAGGAGATGTGGCGATGGATCGAGGCAGTGTGAGGGCCGGAGGGGTGGACGCTGGCCGGTGGCCTTCAGTGAGGGACCCGGCAGGGGCAGTCGGGGACTCCCCAGATCTCAGGCTGCTCAGTGGCCGGACCCGGCAGCTTGGTCAGCGTGCACTGCAATTCTGCGAGATCGGTATTCTGGCTCCCCGTTTGCAGATGAGGAAACTGGGGTTCTGAGAGGTTTCGTGTCCAGTGCCGTCGCCCCACAGGGCTGTTGCTGAAGGCAGCACTCTGGGCACCCATGCCTGCGCTCCGGCCTCAGTGAAGCCAGAGGTGCAGAGGGGCTTCGAAGACTGGACGGGCTCCAGGCACGAAGTACCCTGCGTGCCCCTTGCTGCACCCCTGCCTGCCATTTGGCTGGGTCTTGAGGGTTTCCCATTTCCAAAAGCAACCTGTTAAAAACCAAAGTGCTCCTGGCAGGGAATCACAGTTAAGTTTACAGCTAACATCTCAATTATCAGTTAACACCTCTGCAGGGATTAGCTGGCAGCCAGCTGAGGACACTGTGTGGGGCCCTGTGATGTGTCTCTGGACTGGGAAAGGCCCAGGGAGAGGAGAGAGATGGGAGAGGCAGGTCCTGAGCCATCCACAGCTTTCCCCTTGCCTCGGAGGGGGGCTGGATGTGTGGAGAGGAGGATGAGAGCTGGGGCATGGGGACAGTGGCTGTGTCTCAGGAAACTTGGGGCTGGGGCTCAGAGAGGGAGCTGGCAGCTATTAGACACCCACTGTGCCCCGCTGCCCAGGAGGATGTCCAGTGCTTGGTCTCAGCAAGGTTGGGAAATCAGCTGCCCATGAACCACTTCAGGGCCAGCTGCCACTTCAGAGCCAGGACCCATCCGTGACACCCACAGTCCAGATCTGTCACCCAGCCCTGAGGAGCAGGAGGAGGAGAGGATGGGCCATCTGGAGGCTTCTCCCGTTCCCTGAGGGCCAGTCCACCCGGGTAGGGTTGAGGCTTAGTCTGTTACCAGGGTCAGGAAGGTGTGACCCTGGAGGTCACCCAGGAGGGGGGCTGAACTCCTTTTCCTGAACTAAGACGTGGCAAGAGGCCCAGGTGGGTACTGTCTTCCCACCCACTGCTACTTCCCGCCCCACTGGTGCCTGGAACAGGGCAGAGGGGACTCCTTGTCTGCAGCTGGGGCTCCTCTCCTGAAGGGACTGCCTTCCCCTTTTACTTCACTCTGCCCAGGGGTCTGATCTGTGTCTCTGGGGTCATCATTTGTCTAAAGGTGACCAGCTGCCAACTGTTTTATCCCTGTGTTGGGTCTGGCTTAGCTCTCCTGGGACCCTGGGGCTAAGAGCAGCCTCTCCCTCCCCTTCTCCCCCTCCTCCCTCTCCCTTCCCTCCTCCCCACCTTCTGCCTTTCCTTCCTTCTCTCCCTCTCCCCTCCCCTCCCCTCCCCTGCCAGCAACCCTGGCCTTGCACCTGGTGCTGGCAGTCAGACCTGCCCTAGCTGGGGGCTGGCCCTGATCCTGGGTAACCCTGCAGGTGGCGCACTTCCAGCTGCTTCCTCTTACTCACCTGCGCACCCTCCCAAAGGTGCTTCGAGGGCTCAGCTGGGCAGAGAGCCTGCCGGAGGGCGGGTGGTGATGAAGTGGGAGGAGAGCTGTGCCAGAGCCCAGGAACAGGCCTGAGAGAAGGCTGCAGGGCTGAGAGGGCCTCGGCTGGAGGGGCTGGGGTGGCGTTTGTCTGCCAAAGGGAGTGGAGGCCAGATCCAGCAGGTGGGTTGTCTGAGACCCCAGGGATCTGGGGCCTTGAGGCAGGAAGCAACGGCAGAGCTGCCCACCCTTCCTGTGTACACCTCCCTCTGCCCACCGGGTCTGGCCACCCGCTGCCCTGGGTCATGCTGCATCAGGTGGGGAGACCTGGCTTCAGCTTGCCACGTGACCGTGGGACTTGTGTGCCAGAGAGTCTGACCTTGGGAAGGTCCCAGAGGGTTTCCTGCAGAAGATACCACCTGAGCTGCGCCTGGCCCGAGTGGACATTTTCTGGGCAAAAGGAGTGAGGGAGGGTGCTCCAGGGAAGGTGCTCCGGGGGCACTGGGCCCAGCTGGGACACCGTGTCCCTTCCTCTGGTGTGGACCTTCCCTCTGTGTGGCTGTCCCTGCTGTTCACGGGGAGCGGCCGTCTGATGGGCTGGAGAGGAGGGGAGCGCGAGGGGTGAGGTGAGCATGGCCTTAAGTTCTGGGGAGGGGGTGGGGGCAAAGGCATGGGGGACTTGAGCCCTCCTCAGTGGGGGCTGGCAGAGCCTGAGGGCCTAGGGCAGAGGTGGCCCTAAGCCAGGTCACTCCATGTCCCAGAGTGGCGTCCAGTTTTCTCCCTGTGGCCTGTGACCAGGACAGGCGGGAGGTGGGCTGGGCCCACACCGGGAAGCGTGCGCCCAGGGGTGGGCATGTGTACCCCGGCGCGTGCGCGAAGAAGGGCTGTCTGCGGCTGACTCCCCTGGAAATAGGCCACGCTGGTCTGCGCTCCCAGCCACCCCGTCGCTGCTTGGCTCGTCCGTGGCCTCAGAGGCCACACGTGCCCGAAGGCCACGTGGACCTTTTTATTTCCTTCTCCACAGGAGAAGTCCAGCGGGCTGGGAAGAACCGGCTTTGGGCCCGGGATGCCGTGTGTGTGAGAGAAAGACCATATCATGTATGTGTGTTCGTTTCCATGTGTGTATGTTTGGGGTATGTGTGTGTGTGTGTACTTGCCTGTTTCTAGTCTGTGCACCTTCATTTGCGAACTGGGCCGTGCATGTGTCCCGCGTGTACGCATGTGCGTGTATCTGTGACACGCCCTGGCACGCGCGGGTGTTTGTGGCCATCCGGGTTGTCACTAAGGGGCTTCTCGGCAGTGCCCTGTTTCTCTGAATTGGGAGCGTGTCCGAGAGGCTCCCGGTGGGCGGAGCTTTGTGCCGCCTGTGGGTGCAGCCTGTGACCGCGTCACACGCAGGCTTCGCGTGGTGAGACCCTGGCAAGTCCCCGTGGGCTCAGGGGCTCAGGCCTGACAGCAGCTGGCACATTTGAGTCGGACTTTGCCTCCCTTCTCTCTGGCTTTTGTGTGTTTGGTTTCCCAGTCTGAGTGCCTGACTGTGCCATCGAGGAGAGGCAGGACGTGCTGCTCGGAGTTCGCTGAGCTGCTCCGTCCCTTTGCCGGCACCCCCAGTTCCTCCGCGACCCATCTGTCTCCTCTGGCCCATGAAGCCCCCACATTTGCACCATGGGTCACCCTTCTAAAGCCCTGCTTTTGTAACTCATTCACTCCCCGCATTGCACAAGGTAAGCAGGACTGGAATTATTGTGACCATTTGGCAGATGAGGAAACTGAGGTCCAGAGAGGCAAAGAGAGGTGCCTGAGGTCACTTGGTGAACTGGGGCTGGGAGCGAAATCACTGTCATCCTCCCTATGCCCTCAGCTGCAGCCCTGGGCCCTCGCTACAGAGGACGCTGTCCAGAGGAAACAGGCGGGGTCTCCCGAATGAACCCAGCTGCAGGACGCTCCCTTCTGCACACGGCGCCCTGCTGCCGTTATCCTCGCTCAGCACTGTCCTGGAGAGACAGCCCAGCACTCTCTTCGTCTCCAAACAGGCAGGGACGCAGGAGGCAATAATGTTGGCTCCATCACTGACACTGCCCCACTGTGAGGAGCCCCAGCTTGTCAATGTCAGTGTCCCATTAGTGTCCCACCGACAAGGCGAGGGGTGGGGGTGGCCTTAGGTAGGGGAAGGAGAAGCAGGGGCTGAGCAGGAGGAGAAAGTCCACTGCTGTCCCCTGCCACACCAGGCCCCTCTGTCTTTGAGCACGGCCCACCGGGAGCACCCTCGTCTCCGGTGTCCCCAGATTGCCTCATTCCGCCCACGGCCCCTCACCCTCCTGTTCTGCCCGGATGGCTTGGCCTAAAGAGCCGCCTCAAGTCTCTGGGAAGGTCCGCGGGCACTCAGCCCGAGGCGCCCACGGCCTGGGCGGCTCGCATAGCTGGAGGTGGGCAGAGCCCCTCAGCCCTCTGGCTGCTCCTCCAGCGGAGAGGACGCCCTCCCCTCGCTCGTGCCCGGCCACACTCGGGTCTGCACAGCCCTCGCCCACGTGCCGGGGGCAGCGGGAGGGCTAAGGTTGGTGCTCCCAGACCCCAGAACCCTTGCCCGACCCCTTCGGGCATCCCCCCTTCTCCTCCAGGGAATTCTTGGGTCAGTATCCTCTACCTAGCCACACTGCTTGTCCCCGTGTCCCTACGCCCAGATCTTCCTAGATCCTGCGGTTCCTGGAGCAGAGGAAGCCAAGCCAGCCCCCGTCCGGAGAGGCTGTTACTTGGCCTTGGCGTCTCCCGCCTTCGCGCTGCCGCCCGCCTGTTGCTGCTGGTGCTGCACCGATGATCAACTAGGCAGCAGCCCTTGCTTCTGCAGCGCCTTTTATGTGCCAGGTGCTATTCAAAGCCTCTTGCAAGCATTCGATGCTCATACTCTATGAGGTAGATACACTTATTGTCCCATTTTACAGATGAGGAAAACCGAGTAGCAAGGAAATTCAATTAGCTGCTTGGGACCACAGGGCTGTTAAGTGGTGGCAGTGTGAATCAGGCTGTGTGGCTCTGAGCCGCTGCCTCCTCTGCCCCAACTTCGGCCCTAAGTCATTCTCTCTACCTGCCTCTCTTCCCCGGGAGCTCCCCAGGGCAGGCAGGGGCCGTCCTCAGCCCCAGCCCGGTGCTGGCCTATGGCCATCAGCAAGTGAGGGTAGTGGTCACGACGCACTCTTCTTAGCCCTGCATTCCGTGGGCTTCCAGGCCCCCTCCATGTCCTCTGGCGTGAGCTGCTGCCCCCAGAGCACGGTGCACTTTCTGAGACGGGGCCTCCACCAGGGGTATCCACTGAACGAGGGTGAGCCCCCGACTGCAAGCTCCCTGTGGCATGGGGAAGCCACTCGCCCACTGAGAGCCCCTCAGCTCATGGCAGGGATTTGGCAAGGATGTCCACATGTTCACGTCATTCATTCACTCATTCGTCCATTCATTCAGCCGACACTGCTGCATGCTGTGTGCTGGGTGCTGAGCCCTCGGGAGGTCTTAGCACACTGAGGCAAACAGTCCGGCTGTGCTCCGGGGGGCCTGCAGCCTAGTGGGGTGCATGACCGGCGCTGACCAGTGCAGGGAAACCAGCCGCTGGGGCTGCCGGAGCACGGAGGGGCTGGGCGGGTGGGGAGGGAGGCTGCACAGAGGGGGACACACTTGAACACACCCGTTAAGGAATAGGAAGCACTTTCAGGCTAACAGAGGGATAAGCTCACAGGCAAAGAGAACAGCCTGTGCAAAGGCTCCGAGCCTGAGGGAGCAGCCCAGGACGCGCTTGCAGGGCAGGCTGGGAATGCGTCAGCGCAGCGCCTCTCCTCCCCTGCCTGGTGTGGGGCAAGCTGTGGGCAGGTCAGTGTCTGTGGGTAGGTGGTGTCCCGCGTGGAGACTGCGCCAGTTAGCTGTGGAGGGGCTGTGAGGACACAGGACACCTGCCCAGCTGGGAGGCTGCCCTGGGCTCAGGAAACAGATGCTCTGGGCTGGGCCTGGCCTGGGGCACCTGTGACCATGGCTACATCTGTCTGAGCCGGGCCTCCCAGCTCTCAGAGCTCCTGGCCCTCGCAGCGGCCCCTCCACTGGGCAGGAGGAGACTGAGGCCCAGACCGGGGCAGAGCCCTGCCTAGGGCCCCACACAAACAGTGGGGGAGCACCAGGTTCCTCCTCCCCTGGGCAGGACATTGGGGTCCTTGGCAAGGAGCAGGCCCCAGCTCTCAGGGTGCAGGGCAGAGCCCGGGTGTGACGTGCATGGCCCAGGCAGGAAAGGCCCGGCTGGAGAGGAGGTGTAGCAGGGCCACTGAGGGCAGAGGGGCGAGCAGGGAGCCTGGGACATGGCAGAGGAGCAGGCTGCCCTCTGCACTCGCCTCCAAGAATTTGGCCAGTCGCTGTTCAAGAATTTGGCCAGTCGCTGTTCAAGAATTTGGCCAGTCGCTGTTCAAGAATTTGGCCAGTCTCTGGGGACGATTTCTCCCACACACCTCATGGGGCCCAGAGTAGCCCACAAGGGAACCAAGCACCCCCTGCTGGTGTTCATGTGTGCACAGGCCTGTACACGTGTATCTACCTGTATACCCAGGGTACACCCATCTGGGTACAAGCTCAAGCTCACACTCATGTGTTTAGGCCTCTGCCTCTGCTTGTCTGTGCAGCTGAGTGTGCACATGTTTGAAGGGATTGTCCCTGGAAGTAGATTTCTGTATCCACGTGTGTGCATGAGAGCCCTGGGCAGCCCCACAGGAACATACACATTTCTTTCCCACTGGAGCTAGATGCTCCAGAACCTGCAGCTCTCAGGACTGGACCCAGCCCTCCCTGCCCTCTCCCAAGGCCCTTCTGAAGTCAGGCCTCCTGGGACAGACCCAGCCAACTTGGAGGGTTGGTGGCCCCTGGTGGCAGGCATTGTGGGTAGAAGCCGGCATCAGGGGGACAGCTCAGTCTGGGAGAGGTCCTCTAGCTCTTTTTTGTGCAAGCTCTCTCCCCACCCCTCCCTGAGTGCCTGCTATGGGATCCTGGCAGGTAGGCACTCACCCCCACTGCTCGTATAGCCCTCCTGACGGGGAGCTCACTGCCTTTCAAGGAAGCACCTGGGAACCTATGGGGCATTGTCCAGAAAGGAGATGTCTGGAAGGCCAGAGGGTAGGGTCAGGGCTGGGCCACGACCCCTAAACACACAGTCCCGGGGCTCTCCCTAACAGACAGGCCTGGGGCTGCGGCTCCTGGCAGCAAGGCCAGGCCGAAGGATCCAGGGACTTTCACCTTGTTGTCAAGAGCATATTTCAGCTATTAGGGACAGTAGCTGGGGATTTAGGGAGGATTTCTCTCTCATTTCCCAGAGCTTTCGGCAAGCCTCCTCCCTTACCATCCCCTGCCTGCCTGTGTGCACGCGCACACACACACGCACACACACAGACAGAACACACAGAGTCAGTGCTGCTGTGTGGCAGGAGGGAGGGAGAGAGAAATCTGGGTCAGTCTCCCAGGGAAGGCTCCGTGGCACCTCCCCACCTTCCCCAGCAGACGCTCAGCTGCAAGCCTGGGCTGTGGTCTGAAGGCCGAGCCTTGCCCCAGTCCTACCCCAGCCTGCCGGAGACACCCTGCGGTGGGACCCCAGGCTTGCCCTGCCTGGCCCCTTCCTGGGCCTCCCTGTCCAGGTGACCTCACTCTTGGGCCTGAGTGTCTCCCCCAGCCAGGCCTCAGGACCCACAGGTCATTTTTGCCACATTCAGCTGATTGCATGGAGGGTGACAGAAGCTCTCCCCACCCCCCATTGCACCCTCCGGCTGCAGCCCTGGGGTTTGGGGACGAGGGGCAGAGTGGTTGGGAGGCCCATATCTCTGGCGCCCAGGCCACGCAAGCGCAGCGCCATGCAGAGAACACTGAGCACAGGAGGGGCCTAGCACGAGCCGCAGGCAGCATGGCAGGGTGTGGGGTCTGGGTAGGGTGCCTGAGGCGTAGGAAGGGGATTCTGAGAGAATGGCAGAGAAATAGCTAACGACGTCACTGCCATTTCAGAGTGGAGCTTGGGTGAGGACTTAGCCAAAGTCCTGGTGGTTAAATGGGTCCCCGAGACATGACCCACATGCAGGGTGGGAGATCCACCAGCCAGCGAGCTCAGGACGACATCTGCTGGGCTGGGTGGCAGAGGGGGGCGAGGTTTCCTCTCTGGACCAGGCCCTGTTTAGCTGAGAAAGCTTGATCGTGGGGAATTACCAGGGTTCAAACCACCCAGGGACCTTGGAAGCCTCCCCATCCCCCACCCTAGAAGACTCCAAAGCCACTTCCTCCCTCCCATACCCACCCACGCTGGCACGAAGTTTTCAGGAGGCCCAGCAAATCTTCCCTTCCTTCTCCCAGGGCACGGCCATGGCTGCCGAGCATGTCTGTTGAGTGCAGGAATAGATAATTGACTTGACTTAGGCTAGATATGAAGAAGGACTTCCAGATGCCACTGGCAGCCGTAGCCCAGGACTGGTATTTATGGAGGTGAGACAGATCCTCAGAAGGACTGTCAGGGTGGGGAAGGGTGACCCTGGGCTTCCCAGCGTCCCCGGAGGCCAGGTCCTGTCTTCCCAGTGTGGCGAGGCACCAGCTGCCTGCCTGCAGGGGCCTTGGCGTGTCCTGGAGCCCTTGGCCATGCCTGTATGCCGTCTTTTTCCTAGCCCAGGGTGTGCATGTTCCGCGCGGGGGTCGGCCGTGGGAATGCTGGTGGCACGTGTGCCGTGCGCACCGCATGTGGCGAGGCTGCGGGCGCGTGTGCACAGGGTGGCTCAAGAGTCAGTTCACGGACTTCAAAACTATTTTGAATTTAGAACCAGAGGCCATCCAGCTTTAGAAGGGGTGAAAGATTGTTTTTGGGGCCATCGGAGAGGCAGGCAGACTGGTCTCCCTTCACTCACCAGGCACTTACGGAGTGGAGACCTCCAGGATGGGGCATTCGGGAAGCCCAGGGGCAAGGGGAGCTGGTCCTTGGCCTTGAGGAGGGGACTGCAAGAGAGGAGTTAAAGGGGGCCGGCAGGGGCTTCGAGAGAGGGTGCAGAGTGTTGGGGCTCTTAGAGAAGGTCAGGGCTGGGTCATGGTCTCCTCGGACGGGGCTGGGCACCTCCCCCTCCTTCAGAACCCATGGAAAGAGTTTCCCATCCCGTCACCCCAAGGGCCAAGCCCACCCCACCCTTCGCCCCTCTGACCGCCCTTCTCTCACCCCCTGCAGCCCCGGCTGGCCACGCCGTAACCCAGTGCTCGGGGGCCCCCGGGCAGGAGCTGAGACAGCTGATGGGGGACAGGAGCTGCCAGCACAGTGTCTTCCCTCTGCTCACCCAGCCTGACTCAGGGGTGGCACTGGGAACTCCAAGACCCCTGCTGGCTGGGGACGCGCACACACACAGGTGTGGCATGCTGTGTCCTCCGGGGTCAGCAGGCAAGGAGCTAAAGAGGTGAGGTTCCGTCTGTCAGCCAGGCTATTGGTCACTGTGCTGGAGGTGGCTCCTGCCTCAACCCTCACCTTCTTGCCACCATCCAGAGGCCATGGCGGACCCTGGGCCGGATGGGGAACCGGGCGTATGGGGGTGTGGGCAGCGACCTGGGCAGGAGTGGCCCCTGAGGACTGGGGCAGAGACAGAGACAACACCCTCCTCTCCAGAACACTGGCCCTAGAAGGGTCTCTTATCCTCTCTGGGTCAGCACGGCTATTGTCCAGACAGGGAAACTGAGGCCCAGCAAAGGTAGGGGCTGGCCTGTGCCTATGTGTGGCGAGGGCCACTCTCCCAGCTCGTGCAGCCGCATCTGGGAAGGGCGGGGGTGGGGAAACAGGGGGAGGTAGCGGGTCTAGGGTGGTATGAGGCACAGGTCTGACCATTCACGCAGCAATGTTTCTGCCCTCGGGCCAAAGGAGGGCTTGCTTCTGCCCTGCCCGCAGGGGTGTGGCCCAACTGGGAAGTGGACAGTGACTGGCGCTGGGTCTCATTTGGAGCCTCATATGACCTGGCAAGGCACTGTTCTCCCCACTTTATAGACATGCAAACTGAGGCCCAAAGGGAAGGCTGCCTGGAAGGGTCTTCCGCAGCCAGGAAGCCTCAGTGAGGGGCTTTGCTTGCTGCCTTGAGGCAGGGCTGGGATTCACTCCTCGGGGAGGGGCAGATGCTTCCCTACGGGACTCCCCAGCCTTCCTCATTTATTTCCCTTGCTGTTCAAGAATTTCTTCTGCAAGTCTGACCACAGTCCATCATGCTTTAACTTCATCCCACCACTCTTGTGGGATCTTGTCCATCCGATGGTCCCTCTGTCCCTTTGTCTTCTTGGTGCTGGGTGGGTCTGGGGACTTGGGCACTGGCCCTGCAATGTGGCTGGCTCCTGAGGGAAAGGGGTACAGCTGACCCACCCCAGCCTCGCACCCAGGCCTGTTTGAAAACCAGCTTGCCTTTGTCCAGCATTGCCATTCTCATCACAGCCTCTGCCCATCTTGCTTCTATTAAACTCATTTGCCAGCTGAAGGGCTTCATTTTCCACTCTGTTTGCCCATAATCACCCCAAGCACGGCCCCATCTCCCCAAACTCTCCCTGCAGTGCCCAGCACTGTGGTGGGCAGGCAGCCAGGCCTGGGTGCGGCCCAGAGCCTCCCTTCCTCCCTCCTGCCTGTCTTGGGGACAGGTCTGTGCTGCAGGCAGGTGTCCCATCCCTGCCTCTGCATTTCTTTGCTCCCAAACCAGACACCTGGAAAACTAGGGACAGACTCTCAGCCCTTGAAGTCTACTCAGCTCCACTCTCCACTTCTCCCCACAGCTGGGAAGGCGCTGTTCTCAACACCGCGCCTGTGTCAAGGCATTTAATGAATCGCAGCCCAGTGCATTTCTAACTGGTAGGAATTTAAGGCAAGAATGTTGAGGGGAAGAGGAGAATGGGGAGGCAAACCTCTTCCTCCTCAGGCTCTACCCACCTCCCTCTTGGTGCCGAGAGTCCAGCTGTTGCATGTCAAGCCATGAGCGAGGCATTTTCTTGAGGTCACCTTGGAGGGCAAGGGGGACTCTGCTCCCCCTGGGGGTCACTGTTCTCCCACAGGATACCTGGGAGGGTGGGGCTCCAGGCCAGGCACCGTCGCCCCAGGATCTCAGAGCACCCCTTAGGAAGTCCCTTGACTGAGAGTTATCACACAGGCCACCTGAAGAATCAGAGCAATGTCTTCTGAGGTCCCTGAGCCCTTCTGAGTCTCCCCATGGCCGAACCTCCACCTGGGCACACCTGACTCTGCTCCAGGCTGGACACGCCCCAGAGCCTGTCCATGAGCCTGTTACTGTGCCAGGAGGAGCCCTTCTGCAGGTGGGGAGATGGGGGCTAGAGAGGAGAAATAACTGCTGACTCCTCCTCTCCCAAATGGTCTGATGAACTCCTGGAGCGTGGGGTGGGCAAGGGTTTGCTGCATTCTAACAGGGACTTTAGCCATTTTAAACAGAGGAATATGGCAATAGTGGTGGGATTCTAGGCCCTGCCCCTTTCCCTCTCTCCTGCCTCCCCCAGCCACTCCCTGCTGGAAGAGGCTGAGCAGCGGCTCCTAGGTTGCCCCACCTAGGTTGCCCCACCCACCTCTATCCCCTGCCCCAGCTCTCCTGCCTGCCAGCTTTCAAGGCCAGGCCGCCTGGTAATCCATGAGTCGGTCAGGGAGACTTCCGTTATAGACATCCCAGCCATGGCCAGCTTTTCCCAGCCTGCAAGGTGCCACGTGCCACGGCCCACTCCATCCAGCCTACCGTGGCAGTGGCCATTCATCCATCCTTCTGCGGGAAGGTGGCTGGCCACTCCTCGCTTGTCCCCACCTCTGTGGGCAGGACCTCAGGGGCTCTGAAGTCACACAGAAGTGGCATGGTTCTGAACTGACATCAACCATCAACTGTTGTGTGGTGTCAGGCAAACTAAGTCCCCTCTCTGAGCCTCTCTGTTGACACCTGGGATGTGAGTTTGGTCAGATGGCCTTGAGAGTCCATATGTGACAAAGTGTGGGAACTGAAAGGGTGGCCACAGTGATGGGGGCTCCTTTGGGCCCCTGCTTGGGGGTCCTTGGGTGGGGGAGTCCTGGGGAGGGCATGGTCGCACCTGGCTCTGTCAGCAAGTCAGGGAAGACTTCTGAGAAGTGGCATTTGGGCTGGACTCTGAAAGATGACCAGATGCCCCCAGGTTTGGGGGATGGTGGATGGTGGTCTGGGGGTGGCAGGAAGGCATCCTGTATGGAGGCATGGCAAGCCTGAAGCCTTAGGGTCTGTTACTTGCACATCTGACCACAGCAAGCCCCTGCTTACCCCCTCCAGTGGCTTCTGATGCCTGCAGCTGAAGTCCCAGCTCCCTGCTAGGTCTGGTCCCTGCCAGCTTCTCCAGACATCCAAGCCACTGCCTTTGCCCCCAGGGCTCCAGCCTTAATGAAGTTTTCAAAATTCTCTGTGGGCTGTACCCTTTGTTCCACTTACTCCCCACTTTGACTCAATGACCACAATAACATTTGACCCTGTGACCAAATAAAATACCGACTGCACGGCCTTCCAGGGCCCATAAGACCCTGTGTGACCTGCCCCACTCTCCGCCCCCCACCCAAGGTTCCAGCGCCTCTGTCCTCCCCAGATCCTCAGTTGCTGGTCCCACCACGCTCAGGACTCAGCCCTAGGGAACCACCTTAAAGTAGCTGCCAGGGTGACCAGTCGTCCCAGTTTGCCCAGGACCGAGGTGTGTCCCCCAGGAGAAAGAACTTTTAGTGCTGAAACCAGACAGTTCCAGACACATCGGGATGATTTGTCACCCTAATTCCTCTCCAGTCCCTACCGCTAGGCACGCCTATTTTCTTTTCCTTGTCATTCCTTTGTTGGAAGTCCCAGTGTGTCTGTGTGCTGCCGCTCGAGGATGGGCGGCCTACCCCGCTGGCCTTGAGCTGCCGGAGAGCAGCCTGGGCCCGTCTGCTCGGCTCTGAGTCCCCCGGCCCCGCACCGTCCCTGGTCATTGAGCGCATGGGCGAGGCTCGGACTCAGACTGCTTCCCCGTGGACCTGGGCAAGCCTCTGCTCCCCTCGGGCCTGTTTCCCATCTGTACCACAGAGCTTGGCTCGGGAGTCCCAGGGAGGGCTCTCCTGGCCCCAGCGTCCCAGTGTCCAGTTTGCTGTGGGTGGCCGGGCACGGCCGGACTCCAGGCCGGCAGAGCTGGCAGTGCCCGGCGCAGGCAGGGCGGCGCTCCCCAGGGAGGGCAGTGTCATAGCCGTCACCTTCCTGGGCATCCGCTGTCACCTGGGCCATTTCTGGGCCAGGCCACTGGTCCAGACCCAGGGCTGGGGGTGTCCAGAGTGACGGCTGGCTGCCAAGCCCCACTCCCCTCCCACCCCCGGGAAACAGATGGCCCAAGCTGGGGCGGGCGGCAGAGACAAGGACTGGCATTTGTGTGTGTGTGTGTGGTTTTTAAAAAAATCTGACACATTTTTGTCACGTCTTGGTGCATCAGAACAGTAAAGGAGGCGGGAGTGTGAAGAATGTTTTAACTCGCAACTTTGTAACAGTTCCAGTTTCTCCGGGCCTCCTCCCCCTCCCTCAAGCCCCCGCAGCGGAGCCTCCAAGCCCATCTGTTCACGGATCCCTGCTCCCTGCCCCCACATCCACCGTCCTTCCTCAGTCCAGGGGAGAGACAGTCAGAGGAAGTGGCTCGGGACCTTGAGAGGACTCTGGGCAGGGACACAGGGGACCTGCTTTTGGGCCAGGCTTGACTCCAGACTCTGTGTGGCCCTGTGTAGTTCTGACCCTCTCTGGGCCCATCCCCTTCAGTGTTCCCTGACCCTGGTGCTTATGGGAGTGTCTGGGAGAGGGGTTAGAAATGGGGAGAATGCAGGAGGGATCCAGACAGGCACTTTTGGGGTCACAGCATCCAGAGAGAATGGCCCCGAGCTGGCGGTGGCAGCCACATGTGTGAAGCCAGACTGAGGGTCTCAACTTCCCCTCCCTCGGGTCTGGAGCTTGGGGTCCCGTACTCCAGCCCAGCCACATGCCACCTGGTCTACCAGTGGTTCTCTGATGACGCCCCAGGGCTGGCTGAGACCTGGGGCAGCTGCTCTGGTGAAGGGTGGAGGAAGGAGGAGCTGGGCAGAACCAAGGACCCAGGCGTCCCTCTGCAGCCCCTCTGCTTGTCTGTCCTGCGGGCCCTGGGAAAGGAGGCAGGACGGATGCCAGGCCCCAGAGGAGTTGCCCCTCAGCCACCGGTGCCGTGGCCCCAACCCCATGTGGCACTAGCTTCCATTGTTAGGTCATGAAAATGCCAACTGTCCTCAGAAAGCAGGAGTCCACACAGCGGGCTGGCAGAGCTGCCCTAGTGGGTGTGGGGAGAGCTGCAGAGCGTGATGGGTAGTGCCCGGGGCGGCTCAGCCAAGGCCAGGGCTGGAGTCCTGCTCCCTCCTCATGGCTCAGAGAGGACTGCTGGGCCCCTGGGCCGTAGCTTGGGTGGGGTGGGGCAGCTGGGGTGCTGCTGGCCAGGGCGAAGACAGCAGCCCCTGGCTCTGCTCCTGCTCCCTGCATCCCTCCACACCTAACATGGACTCCCGGGTCCAGGGCCTGCATCAGGGAGCAAAGGCGGAGGCAGAGGGCACCTGCACCTGACCCGCCACGCTGGCCACGTCTGGGAGCTGGGAGCAGAGTTCCAAGGCTGCGCCAGACTGTCGCTGAGCACAGAAGGCCGTCACTCAGGGCCGGGGCAGCTCCCGAACATTACCCCCCATCTCCACACACCGGCTAGGCTGAGGATGGGCCCAGGAGTCCCTGCACCAGGCAGTCTCGTGTGCCCAGGATGGCGGGCTCTGGCCAGGCCAGCAGAGGGAACCAGCATGGCCCTGGCTGCAGCCCGGGCAGTGGACCCCAAGGCCCTGCTGAGCCATGGCCATGTGAGTCTCGCCATATGGGTGCAGGGCGGCTGCGGGGGGAGGAGCTGGAGTTGCCATGAGAACCCGCACGCTGGCATTTCCTCTTTTAGGGAGGCTGAACCATGCTTCGCAGGCGGTGTAGGCTTCTGAATCCCATTTCTCTGTGTTTTTTAGGAAGGGAAAAAGGGCAGGAGAAAGGGGGTGGGAAAAGGCAAGGAGGGAGAGAGATGGAGCCAGACGGAGGGAACCGGAGGGACAGAGGGAGCTGTCTAGGGCTGTGAAGGTTGGCCAGGGACCTCTGTTCCCCAGAGCTTGGCCCAGGCTGAAGAGCAGTCTGGAGTCCCCTCTGATTCATCGTCCAGGCCTGGGTGAACCTTTTCCTTAAAACACACAGCCTTGTGCCCTGCCTGAGGTTTTAGAGCAACTCTTTGGACTCTTCCTGAGTTCCTTACCTTCATCCCTGTCCCCCGAGTGCACAGCCCTGTGGACAGTGACACTGGGAGCAGCAGAGGGCAGAAGACTCAGGCCCTGCTCTTGGGGGGCCCCAGGTGGGGGTGGAGCCCACACTAACCTGAGTCCACCGCAGACCCAGAGGCAGCAGAACTCCACGTGGCTGGAGCAGACATGAAGGCTGCTTGGAGAACAGGGAACTGTGCAGCTGGGGGTGGGGACTGATGGGAGAGGACAGCTTCCCCCCATCTGTCTGGTCAGGAGCTGGGGTTGGGTCTGGGTGTGGATCTGGCTCCATCTCTTCATACTTCTGGCAAATGAATCGACCCAAGCCTCAGTTTCCCCATTCTGCAGAACGAGAGTACGTACCTTGCGGGTTTCCTGTGGCATACACATAGTGGAGAGGCCAGAGTAGATCTCCTGAAACGGCAGCTGCTGTTGGCGAGATCATTCAGTACACGGTCCCCAGCTGGCGCTGGGGAGGCAGGGGGGGTCCTGGCCCTGGAGGAGTGCCCACCCCAAGCAAAGGTGTGGCGGTGGGACCCAGCACGCCCGTGTTCTGGGAGGCAGTGTTGTAGAGAGAAGAGTGGGGTGCAGGAAGAAGGCTGTGAGTGACAAGGAGGGGGCTTGGGGTCTGGGGACAGAACCAGGCCTGGCCCATCCCAGGCTCGGGCCAGGCCAGGCCACGCGGGCAACTTTGGCGAGGGCAGCCTTCTAGGAAGTCCACTCCAGACCCTGTAAGGTGGAGCTGCCAAGCGGGAGGCCAGTACTGTGACATCAGCTCCCTCAGAGCTTCCTGGCCATGTGACCTGGGAGAGCCCGTCGCCTCTGGCTGGCATCTCCCAGCTGTAAATGGGTACAGTGCTGTCCTTCCCTCCTCCAGGGCTGAGGAGGAGCCCGTGAGATGAAGGTACAGGCCTCCTCGAAGACAGAGACGGGAAGCCTGGCCTTGTTCCCTTAGGCAGGTGTGGGGGGCTGGGGCAGCAGGGCCACCTGGCTGTGTGGCACCTCCACCAACAGCAGAGCCCAAGCACCGAGTCCTGCTCTGTGCAAGATCTTTACAGCCCATCTCGTTGTATGGTAGCTAGGGAAGTCGCGTCATTCCCATTGGACGCCTGGGAAGACTGGGGCCAGGAAAGGACAGGAGCTTACCCGTGGCCACCCAGCCAGGATTAGGACCCGGGTTTGTCCAGCTCTGGAACCCTTCTGTGTCTCTCTCCTCTGCCCTGTCTGGCATCTCCAGTGGGCACTGGGCGGGTTATGGGAGCCCCGTGCTCAGCAAGGAGTGGAATGTCAGGAGAGATGGGTGCTGGGCCCTGGGCCCCATCTCTGCTGGCTGGGCTGTGACCACGCCTAGCCAGCCTGGGAGCCCTGCTTGGGGAAGAGCATGGTCTTGGTCCCAGATGGATTGCGATCGCTAGCTTTGCCACTTACTCCCTCTGGTT
The DNA here is from genome assembly GCA_008086735.1 of Cheirogaleus medius. Taxonomy (NCBI): domain Eukaryota; kingdom Metazoa; phylum Chordata; class Mammalia; order Primates; family Cheirogaleidae; genus Cheirogaleus; species Cheirogaleus medius. Next base: position 777,007 of record VBSM01001118.1, read on the forward strand.
CACCTAGCACATAACCTCTCTGAACCTCCATTTCCTCATCCGGAAAATGGGGTAGTGGCACCGTATGAGTTACAGTAGACTAGGTTTTGCTATAATAACAAACAACCTTAAAATCTCAGAGATTTCAAACAACTCAGTTTCATTTCTCACCCCCATTACATGCATGGGATGTCTGCTCTTCTTCATCATCACTTGGGACCCCAGGCTGATGGCACACACACCGTCTCAACATGTGCATCCCCAGTTACCATGGCAGCAGGAAGAGGGATGGCCAAGGCCACACTGGGTCTTAAAGCTTTCTCTTATAAATGACTCGTCTAACTTCTACTAACATGTCATTGGCCAAACCAAATCATACAGCCACACCTCGCTTTGTCGGGGACAGGGAACTGCAGCTCCATACCACGTGCCTAAAAGGAAGAAAACTGGTCTGTTACTAAGCATTCCTTAGTGATGATCACAGGCACCTGCCACACAGGGATGCCCTGAACATCCAATGAACTGCAGGCGACAGGGACCCTGGCTCACAGAAGTTACCTAACAAATGTTAGCTCTACTCCCCTTCACTGCCAACTCCATGGAGACTGAACCCCCTGCCCTGGCCATCAGATGGGTCACCAGGGTTGGTGGACATCTCCCACCTTTGCTTCTGGGACAGACAAGTGGCATCTTCTCCAGGGGCATGCATGGTGGCAGCTGAGGCAGGAAGAGCTGACGGACACCTTCATTCCCAGCTAAGTAACCCCCGTGCCTCGATTAACAAATGAAAAGGCAGCAGGTACCAGCAATACCTTGACTTTATTAAGGGCTTCCTGAGACCCAGATCAGATTACATTTCCTGCAATCGAACAGCAAATTCAATTTTGCTCAACAAATGTTCCCTTCAGCACTGAGAGGGCCTGGGGTGGGCTGGGTGGCCGACCAGGGTGGGGACCCTCCCTCTCGCTCAGCAACCTCCCTCATCCCTCAGGAAGATACTGTCCTCCTTGGCTGGGGGCCTTCCCTGGAGTCCAGCCTCAGTCCAAGCTGAGTAACCAAGGCCTGGTGGGAGAGGACAGCAGGCAGGGAGGGTGACTTAGGACTTGGGCCATGTAAGCCCAAGTGGGGCCAGAGCAGCAGACTGGGCCTTGGGACCCCTAGAGTCCAGAGCCACCTGGACTCTGTGGACTTAGAGCCCAAAGCCACAAGGCTGTGTGAACTTGGGCAAGTCTCTTTTCCTCTCCCCCAGTTAAGGGATTGGCCTAGGTCCCTGTCCCCACCTTTGACATCAGGGTTCTGAGCCTCTTTGCCAACCTGCATTTCCCCCTCCCCAAAGTGAGGTGTCAGAGTGGGAGAGAGGGCCATATCCACGACCCTATCATTGCCCTACACCCACTGGGCTGGGCCTGGGAGTCAGGCCCTGCCCTCCCTGCAGTAGCTCACAGTCAGGAGAGGAGACAGACAGGTAGCCAGGCAAAAGCCAGGTGGGGTAATAGAGGAAGGCTCCCTCGTTACCAGCCATGGCGCAGACCAGCCAGACTGTAGGTTAAGCCCAATTTCCTTTCCTCCTCCCCCACTGGGCTGGTGACCACCACTGGGCTGGGGAAATCCAGGAGGACTCACTCCCTGGTAAAGGAGGAATTGGAGCTGGACCCTGAACCACTTAGCTGGGCAGGGAGGTGCCAGCTGAGCAGCAGGAGCAATGGCTTAGCAGCAGGGTACACCTGGAGTGGGTGTGAGTGACAGATGCCACCTGGAAGATATACTGATACAGGAAAATGTGATTTCCGTGTTCTAGCAACACACACACACACACACACACACACACTCCTTCCCCAGCTGCAGCTGTAGGCAAGAGATGTTGGGGTTGCCCGGGAAGAGAGAAGAGCTGTCAGCGCGCTTTCATGGTGCGGAGAAGGGATGCCCGGAAGACCCAGACAGGCTTTCAAGTCCCCAGGGTCTCTGGGAAGGGGCCCCCTGCTACTCAATGAATCAATAACAGCAACAAGAATAGTAGTAACTCTTTTTGGCACTTTACCGTTAATGAAGCACTTTGGTATCTGTCATCTAATTCGATCCCCACAGTGGCCCTGGGAGGGACGCCCTGGCCACTGCTTCCCTCACTCACAGAGAAGGAAAAGATTTACCCACAGTTGTTGGGGGCACAGTGTCCCTCACACCGTTTAGCTCCGTGCCTGCTTTTCGGGAGCCACATGGGCCTTCATCAGGGGGACATCTGCATGCTGAGTGGATGGAGTGGGGTTCTGGCGTGGATGGGAAATGGATTCTGGATTTAACACCCTGTGGCCTTCCTTGACTTCTCTGGAGTTTGAGAAGTGTCCCAAGGCTACCCTTGCCCAACCTCAGCTAAGAGTCCCTGAGGGCCTGGCCAAACCCAGAGACCCAAAGACCCCAACCCTAAAACACCAAACTGCCAATCCCGTGGAGCCCATTCCGTTGAAACAGTCCAGCAGGTAAAGGGGTCGTCCATGGCACTGCCCCAGACTCTGTCTGCGCTTGCTGGCGTGGCCTGCCAAGCAGACACTGTCAGTTTGCATGTGCTTGTTCTTCGCTGGAAGCTGTTTGCAAAGTGTGGTTTCAAGGACTTCGGACTGTGAGGGCAACTTCTGGTGCTTCCGAATCACTGCTCACTAATTCAGAGAGTGACTTAAAGAGATCTGAACACCTGGATCCAATGTGGGACCCTCTTGGTAGAAATGAACTGTTATCAGTCAGTACTGGAAACAAACTTAGGTCTTTGTCATTTGACCTTAGGAAGGAACTCTTGCCACTGTTTCCAAGTTTAGGTTGCCAAAAGCTCGGGGTACACCTTGGGCCACCTGATGTTAAGGGTCTTTTCACCTCCTAGGCCAGTGACTTTGTCATTTGCTATTTTTAGGTCAGTTTGGTTTCATTAGCTTGCTTAGCTCTTTCAATATCAGCCGATAAATCGTCATGAAGGTGTTAACTGCCCCTTAGAGCCTCCACGTTGCTTTCCGAACGCTGTTCGTTCAGTCCTCTTTCATCATTCATTCAAAAAATTTTTCTTGGACGTCAGGCACCAGGCTACGGCAGCGGAAGAGGCAGTGAGTTCACAGCTACCTTTCCGCAAATGAAGAACTCTTTCTCCCCCCGATTCAGTTTTCCATCAAAAGTGGCCTCTGTGTGTGCGCCCAGGTGCATGGACCTGCCATGGCTCCTTTTTTCCAGGTGGGGTTTTCATTCTCCACACTGCTCTCCTGCCTGAGCCCTGCCTTCGACGCCCACCACTGAGGCCAGATGCACTCTGGACCCAGCCTCTAAAATGTCTACTTGCCTGTGTAGCGAAGGCTCAGGGGTGTCTTGGGAGAGCCACCAAACCCAAGCCTCTGAACGGCGCCCTGTCCACTCGAGCACGCAGACCCTCCCAGTCCTCTCGCCATGCACAGCCTCTTCCCTCTGTGACCACCCTGCAGGACTTCCCAGCACCCTATCCCTGTCCTGAGACCACTCCACCTGTGTACGCAGCTCCTAGTCCCAACCTGACCTGGCCCCTCCAAGAACCACCTCCAGCCCGTCCTCTTCCCCTTGTGGGTGAGGCTTGTGGAACAGGAGGCACTGGGAGTCTGGGACAAGGGACCTGCCCGGACCCAGCCCCTGCTTCTGGAGCCTGATGGGCTGACTCACGCTGCTCAGCCCAGACAAACCTGCGGGGTCCAGGCTGCCCCCTGCCGGATGCCTGTGGTTGCCATGGCGACCCTCTGCCGGTCTTTGCTGTGAGGAGACAATCAAAAAATAACAGCAAGGACTGTTTCATTCTGTGTCCCACCTGGGAGCCATTTAAGCCTCCCCACTCCTTTTGACACGTAATAACTTTTTTTGCTTTTAAGATTATCCTAAAATCTCACTTCCTCCTCTTCCCCCTCACTCCAAACCTCCGTGGCATCGTCTCTGAGAGCCCCAGGTCCTAAAAACACACACACACACACACACGCACAAACATGCTGTGCACATGCTAACACACCATGCCGTGGACAATCAACAGCAAAGCCTCTTGGCTCACACCGCTCAGCACTTCACAGTTTGCAAAGCCCCTTCACGTCTGATCTCCTGTGGGAACATGGGGGTGGTATTTGTCACCCACCCATTTTCCATGGGAGAAGACTGAGGCTTGGGATTTTAGGTACATTGACCTGTACATTCACCTGGTGGCTGAGTGGGGCTGGAACTAAATCTGGTTGACACTCCTGCTTTTCCATAATCACCCCTCCTGGGATGACAGAATGGAGGGAGGGGGGTGGCAGAAGGATCCCCACCCTCCCACCCTCCCCATTCTCCCCTTGGTGGGCATCACCTGCCCAGCCTGGCAGTGCTGGGGGCTGCTGCCCTCAGAGGCGGTGGTCTGTGGGAGTCCGGCCTTGGCACGGCCCCTCACTGTCCTCTGGGTGCCCTTGGTTCTGTCCTCCAGCCAGAGACCTTCCCCAGCACTCCCGTCCCTGGCGGACCCAGCTCTCTGCCCGAACACGTGTGGCCTTGAGTCTTTGGTCTCCCTGTGCCTGGGTCGGTCCGCATTCACATGGCTATTTCCTCAGCCTGACATGTATACTGCCGCAGCGTTTCCACTGACCAAGCACGCGTGTGCTGCCATCCCGCAGACAAATCTTTCATAAAGCCCTTTGTTTTACCAAAGAATGGACATTCACATTGAACACAGGCATCACCACCTGATGTGTTTACTTCGAGTCCATGAACACTTACATAGGCCACACCTTTGCCTAGAATGTTCCATTTCCATGCTCATGGCTGCGGCTATTAAAACACATTTATATTGGACAGCCAAGGCGGGTTCTGGGCTTGCGGACTGTACAGATTGCTTTCCTGTGTTGCTCCCACGTCTGCTCCAAATGGTTTCTCTCAGCTTGGAGGACCGAGGGTCGTTCCTTCGATATGTCTTAAAGGCACTTTAAGGTTGGATGTGGGGTCACAGAGGTCAAGACCCACGGCAGCGTGCGCAGAGCTGAGGGCCTCCTGGCCCTGGGGGGCTCTGAGGTACATGTGCAGGATTCCTGGGGGCCACTAGGGTATGTGACTACAGGGTTGAGGCCTAGGCCTGGGTTCCTCTTGTCCCTCTCCAGGGGTCTGTTTGGCAGGGCAGCAGGGAGCAGACTGGGATCCTAGAGGATTGGGGGCCTGCCTAGGTCTCCAGCCCTGGAGAGTGGGGTGAGCAAGGGGTGACCCTCGGGAAGGGGACGTGGGTGGGTCGGCATGGCCCTGGGAACGCCCATTCTACCCAGGGCCTGACGAGTCCAGTCTCTTGCTTCCACTTCAGAGCCTCTGAGGTGCAAAGGGGGCAGGCCAGAGGTGGAGACAGCCTTGGCCTGGAGCTCTGTCCCCTTGGCCGTGGGAATCAGGTTGCGGTCAGGGTCGGGCCAAGTCCTGCTGTGGTTAAAACTGCTGTTTAATGTTCTCTTGGCAACAGCAATCGGCACGGGAGTGGAGCCCAGCCTTGGAGTGAGAATGTAGACCAACGTGGGTTCACATCTCAGCTCTGCCACTTCCCGGCTGGCAGAGAGGCCACGTGCATGGCTGTGTGGGTGGACATTGCGGCTCTGCAGGCCCAGCTGTGTGTCCTTGGGCCAGTGACTTCCCCTCTGTGAGCCTCAGTCTTTCCCTCTGTAAAATGTTGCTAGTGACGTATCTGTCTCGTAGGTTCGTTATGTGTGAAGTGTGTAGCATGTGCCTGGCACACAGTAAGTGCTCCCTAAATGCTGGCTCTTATGGTTAATGTTGATATTGTAATTGTTATTGTGTCTGGGGGATCTTGGGGCTCAGTCTCCGCATCTGTAAAATGGGGTTAAGGATGATACTAAGGGCCCCAGCTGCCCACACCTTATAACAGAGTGCCCACTTACCACCCCTCCCCCAGCTACTGACGGACTGCCTGTCTTTCCCAGATGCGCCGGACGGAGCCCAGAGAGAGGGAGGGAAGGAGGCGTCAAGGAAACAGACACTCGCCGTCCGTCCATCACTTAGCAATGGTGGCATCAGTTTTCATAGAGAAGGGGAATCTGCAAAGTAGTCAGAAAAATATTTCCTCTGTGACTCCAGCAGCCCAGCTGTTCCCTTTCAGGGAAAGTGCTGAGGGCTGAAAATGAGGAACAATGAGAAACGGGCACAGGAAAGCAGAGAGGGTGGTCGGAGGGACGGGCAAGGCCGACCGGAAGCAAAGGGCGCACGGCAGAGAGGGGAGCAAGGACTTGCTGAGGCCTTTCCCAGGCTGCCAGAACAGCCTCCGGCAAGGCCGCCGCTGCCCCAGGAACCTGGGTTCAAAGGCAGAGGGCACGCACAAAGGCAGGCAGCTGTGATCCTTAGTGTTATAATTGTATTTGTGCATCTTCCTGCTCCACCTCTAGAAGGCACCTGGGCCCGTCGGCCTGTAATGGTGGCATCTCAGCTGTGAGTTAAAAATTGGCCCCAGTGCTGGGGAGGGAGAGCCTGGAGAGGAATTTCCAGGCTCGTGCTGTGCCTCTGGCATATTATTCCTTGGACCCCCAGCTGGGCTACTGTGGCTACCCCATGGGACTTCTACAGACCTGCCTCTGTCCAGCCTCCACTTTGCACCTGCTGCTCCCTCCTCCTAGAATGTCTGACCCCCTCTCTTCGTGTCAGGATCCTACCACCCTGCAAGACTGTCTCCTCCAGGGAGACCCCTGGGATTCCCTCCCTCCCCTGAGCTGTCTCTCTCCTCCCTTCCAGCTTTGATCACTACCCACTTTGGGTTGGGCCCTCCTGTAAGCTGGGCTACCTCTCCCCTGGCTGTGCTTTCAGCCCTTGCTTCCTGGTGTCTTCTGTCAGGGGCAGGCCAGCCCGGGGGGCACAGCTAGGACCCGATCTGAGAGCCTCCGGGGGCCTGGGGCTCTCAGCCAGCCACCCTGCCCACGCCCAGACTCCTACCACTGAAGGCCCTGGGGAGGCCGCCCCTCTGGCCTCGGCGTCAGTGCCTCTGAAACAGGCAAGTGGACCAAATGAGTTCCAGGTCCTCTACCACAAGCCACCCTGCCCAGCCCTCCCAGCTCCTGCATGCTCTTCAGCTGGAGTGCACACCAGCGCCAGTCACAGCTCTGTGCTCATGCCATTGTGACCTTGGGCGAGTTCCTTAGCCTCTCCGTGCCTCTGTTTCCCCATGTGTGCGGCGGGGATGGTAAGAGGCTGCTGAGAGTGTGAAACGAGTTGACACCTAGATTACAGGTGGGCCCAGGGGTCTGCTGGCGCAGAGTAAAGGCTTGGTAAATATTAGGCACTATTATTTTTTCCTGGGGTCTGTGGTGAGGTCTGCCTCCGTTCTGGGCAAGTTTAGAGGAGCCCACCCTCCTGGCTGTCAGCTAGCTGATCCAGCCCCGTCACTTCTGACTGTCGAAGCACCTGGCCCTCCCTGGAGTGCTCCTGGGACAGAGAAGCCTCAGGCTGTGGGGGCGGAGGTGGAAGAAGAGTCATGGCAGACCCTGGGGGTGTCTGGGGCAGGGACTGGCCCTCGAGCCTTGCCCTGAATGTGCCACACCTGCTCCCACGGCTGCGGGCTGGCTGGCCACTGGTCTAACCCTCCCGGAAGTAGGGAAACCCAGGCTCCTGCCCATGCTGCCTGTGCATGACCCCCCTGCTCATGGATTTGTGACCTGTGTTTGGGGTGCAGAGAGGAGAGAAGAAGCATTTGACCCTCTCACTTAGCTATGAGCCACAGCCTCGTCCCCTCCCCTCTTCTCTCCTTCCTGTCCCTGCCCCTGACTTAGCTCTCTGGGTTGCCATGACAGCAGGATGCTGGGACACAGGACTCCTGTGGGGACAGAACCAGAGTGTGCCAGTGTGGGTGCTGTGTCTGGGATGGCTGGGGGTCTCCGTGTACACCCAGGTCCCCCTGCATGTTACTGTGTGGTGGGGTGGAGCAGGATCCCCGCCAGGCCACACCGATTTCCCCGGCATGCTGCTAGGTGCGTGCACGGCAGGCATGATCAGTGCTTTACTGACTGTTTCACTGCTTTCCTGGGGCTGGCAGGCGGGGCGGACTCTTGGCGGCTGGGTGTCTGCCCCATCACACCCCTACAACGCTCATGCTGAAGCCCCTCCAACCAGCCTTCTTAGGTCACCCCCCACCCCCAGTCCCCAAATGAGGCAGGCAGGATAGGCAGTGTCTCTACTTTGCAGATGGGGAAACTGAGGCTTGCTCATGCACTTGCTCATTCACCAGACTCAACTCCCAGCTCCCCAACGCAGTGGAGCTGTCTGAGAGGCATTTGGGATCTTACACCCCTGGGCTGTCTCCTTCCCACACCTTAGCAAAGCTGGCTGGTGTCCACCTTGGGAGAATTTGCGGCAAGGTCCTCACCTTGCTCCTGCTTACACTCCAGTGTCCAGAGCTGGCTGCTGGCCAGAGGAAAGGCTGCGGACCTTCCAAAGCGGATCTGGAGCCAGCTCTCTGGTGGGACGTGTGCGGGGCGTGGAGTGAGGCAGACGTGTGCGGGGCGTGGAGTGAGGGCGGGCACGCAGCTAAGGGCGGCGGCGGCCCCGCGTGCGTCAGGGGACCGGCCTGGCGAGGGAGGGCTGAACACAGCAGCCCTGAGTGCGGCTCACGACGCTTCCCACACTTCAGATATTAGCTGGCATTTATCTTTAGCCACGAGATGTGCGCGGCCAGCCCCGCCTCCAGCATGCTGGGCAAAAGTGAGCTGCTGCTGCCAGGTCCAGGAGCAGCGAGAGCGGGCACTGGGGGCACGGGTGGCAACGGGCTGCCCTCCGCCTGCTGCGTGGGGAATTCTCGGAAGAGAAGCGCTGGTGGGGAGTAGGCTCTGGGCGCGCCCCCACCCCTCCCACCCCACTGTGAGCTGGGGGGGCCTCCTGGCTCCGCCCCTTTGCACGCTGGCTGGCCAGGGTACCCTGTTCCCAGTACCCTCAGCCCTTGTTTGGGGACTAGGTGGGTAGTCCTCCTTCCAGTGCTCTGTTTGGGGAGATCAGGGCTCCGGGACAGGACCGTTCTGAGGGTGTGTGCATGGAGGAGGGTGTCTGGATGAGCAGAGGGGCGACCACAGTCTGTGAGTCACTGGGAACTTCCTGAGGGCACACCAGGCCTCCCTCCCCACTCGTGTGATGAGCCACCACGACTGCGCAGGTATTTATGGCTGGTTTTCACGCCCCAGCAGGTGGTGTGAACACACTGCGGCTGAGTGTACACCCGTGTTTTGATCTGAGAGTGTGGGGAGCCCTCCCATTGTGTGGGGCCTTCTAGATATCTCCGCCTCAGGCTGCCACATCATTTATCCCACGAGGAGGATCCCACCCCCAGGTCCCCATCCAACTCCAAATCTCTATGACTGTCACCAGGGCCAGGCCTAGCTGCTGGTCCTCGCTTCACCAGGGCAGGTCACCCCGCCTCTCTTAGCCGCAGTTTTCTCACCTGTGAAATGGGTGCAGCAGCCCCTTCTGCATGTGCTGGGACTGAAGGAGCCGGCCCAGTGCTGTGCCCTCAGCTCCAGAAGCAGCCAGGGCGAGGCTGGCCGACGCTCAGCCCTGCGCGGGCCCAGCCCGTTGCCTGCCCGGTTCTCTCTTGTCCTGGTGTCACTCGCACCTGCATCGATGCCGTCCTCATTTCCCAGGTGACAGAAGTACCACAGGCAGGTGGTGGGCCCAGAGGGAGCAGGTGGATGCCCAGGTCTTCCCTTGAGACCGCCGGAAGGAGGGGACCCCCTCAGCCACCTGCCCTTGGGCTGTGGCCAGCCGTGTTGTGGGAGCCGGGTTTCCAGCAAACCTGGGCCGCGAAGGGACAGGGAGGGAGGGCACAGCCCAGGTGCCGACCACAGGGGCTCCCCTCCCCGAGCGGGGCTCACACAATGGAAGGAGATGCGGGAGAGTCCTCTCAGGACACCTGCCCCGGCACATGTGACAGAGACCCCACGCACGCGCTTCGCCCTGGCGCGTGCCGCACACATCTACAACACGGTGATACTGAAAGAGAAAACCGCCGACCAACTGGACACACACGAAGCAGGCGCCGCCGCCCCAGCTGGACTCAGGACCACACAGCGCAGCCGGGGCCCACCTGCACCGGGCCCTGCCGGGGCTCTCAACAAATTATTTCACTCATCCTCAGGACCCTGTGGGGCAGGTGCTGGACTCAGGAAATGCGGGCAGAGAGGCGAGGGGACTTAGGCCTGAGTGCTGTGCCCAGAGAAGTCCATATTCTAGCAGGTTCTCTCCGTCATCACACCCACCCATTTCCCTGTTTACAGAGATGTTGTCCCCTGCCCCTTCCTGTGCTAGAGGAGCATGAGATGGGATTCAGAGGCCCGGGCATCTGCCTGGGAGCAGCACTAGGCTCTCAGGAAGGAAATTTTCTCTCGGGCTGGCAGCCTCTGCAAGTGTAAGGCCGCTCTGGGGTGCTGGGGCCAGGCCATCCGCAGCACCTCCCTCCCTGGCCTGCGCTGTGAGGGAGTCTGCTGGACACTTTGCCCGTAACTGGAGGCATGGCACACCCAAGAATGGCAGGAAAGAGGGTGACAGGCCCCTGTCGCCGGAAGAGACCCTGCAGGAGCTCTCGGTGTGACCTGACCACTGCTCACGTCCCAGCAGCTCATCAAGGTCTGACCTAGATAAAGGAGGGGAGAGTCCTTCTCACTGGGGTCCTCCCCACCCTGAGGGTTGCCCCCACCCCCAGTCCTGCCCCAGAGAGACCAGGAGAGACAGAGACAGAGAGGAAGAGACCCTCAAGGGGCCAGGGAGGCGCTGACTCTGGTCTCTGGGGGCCATGCGGGTTGGGGCCTGACCTGACCAGCCCATCCCCCAGCGGGCACACCCTGCCCAGTCTGGGTAGCAGCTGGTGGGTGCACTGTGGCACCTTCTACGCACCCCAGCCTGCCCCATTCAGTGTGCTGCAGGCTTTGAAACCAGACAGACATGTTCCAGTTCCCACATAGGACCTGCATGGTCCTGGGCAAGAGATGTACCTCTCGAGAGTGGGGAGCTCTCCTCAGGGCCTGGAGTGGGCACCCAGTCCTGAGAGCTGTCCCTCGAAGACACCTCTGTCCCCTCTCTGACCAGGCCACTCTGGCTGACACTGCAGGTACCCGACCAAGCTACCCCCACTGGTGGGCAGGTGATGGACGGGCAGGGACCAAGGGCACTGGGAGTTCTTGGGCAGGAAGAGAGCTCCGGGGAGTGCCACCCCTGCACACCACGGCGGCTGTCAGAGTTGCTGAGCACGAGAGTCTCCCACCTCCTCCTGAGTCCAGCCAGTGTGGCTCGGGGAGAGGCAGGAGCCCCAGGCTCTGGGGCTTCACAGACCAAGGCTGCACGAGTAAGATAAGGGGTGCAGAGAGGACCAGAGCTAATGAGGAGCCCCTGAGATGGGGGTGGACGGGGGAGGTGGAGGGAACGTCCCATTCACGAGGGCCTACTGTGCACCAGAAATGTCACGCGCGTATGCTCCTAGAACCCCTCCTACCACCCTTCAAGATAGGCATGACTATCCCCAGGTAACGGGAACACAAAGTGGCTCAGAGAGGGCAGGTGACTTGTCCAAGGTCACACAACTAGTAAGTGGCTTCCCTGGGTTGCGCGTGCCCTGAGTGTCTGACCCAGTGTCTAGCTCCTCCAACATCCCAGCTGGCCTCCGCGTGCCGGGCTTGGCGGGACCTCTAACATCCCCTGTGGCGGGTTTGTCCGGCTGCAGTTTGCATGCTGCAGTGATGGAACTCACAGCCTCCTTCCTGGCTCTCTGTGTCTCTGGCCTCCTCTCTCTCCCAGCACCGCCCGACTCCACAGGGGTCAAGACGGTGGGAGGTGGGGTGTGGGGCCAGCAGGTGGGCGCTCAGCCTCCTGCCACACCCACCCCTCATCTGTCTCCGTCTGTGATCAGGGAGGGTGTGGGGGAGCCAGTGCAATGCCAGGCGGCAGCCACCCCTTCGTTAGTCTTAGCTAACAAGCTGTTTATGGGTGCGACATGACACCTGCTTTCTTCTTTATAACTTCAATAATTTATAGGCATATTAGTGGCCAAGCGGCCGCTCTGGGTCCCAGCCAGACGGGCCGGGGCGATGCAGCCGGGTGCCTCCGCCGATATTTACTCTCTCCCACCATCAATTATTAAGGAGCCCTCCTTCGTTTTTTGCACATAATTACATGCACCGTTATGGTTCGAACTCCCCTGCTCTTAATCCCTCTGGAGAGGGGCCCGGCCTGCCCGACAGGGCTGAGATGGTGTGGGGACCCAGCCAGCTGGAGAAGGAGGCAGGCAGCCACCCTGCCTGGGGGAGAGATGGTGGCAGCCTCAGCCCCATGCCCTTCTCTGGGCCGAGCTGGAGCCTTCTTGGCCAGTGCTGACCCTCTGCAGGGCCAGCTGTCCCTCCCCACCATCCTGGGGCTGGGCCTTTGCACCTACAGTTCTGTCTGCTTGGAGACCCATCCCCCACCTCTGCACACCTGACAGGCTCCTACTCAGTCCTCGATTTCAGGTCAGCCATCACGACCTCCTGGGCGTCAGTGCTGATACCAGTGCCTGCTCTGTGTGCACAAACCCCACTCTCTCACCTCGGCCTGGGTCTCACTGGCTTGAGACTTGCCTGCCAGACCATAGGCTCTAGGGGCACAGAAAAAGCTTACATGAAGTTAAAAAACAAACCCCGAACCCTATAAACTGAGCATATTAATAGATACCTGCATATATAGGAAAAGTACAAAAACATGCATGAGAGTGATCAGCACCAGTTCCAGGGCACTGTTGTTGCTACAGAGGGACAAAAGGGAGGTGGCAGAGCCAGGCCTATCCTGCACCCCACACTGAACCCCACACGATGAGTGGCATGGGGCTCTAAGTGTGTTATCCACTCACTTAGCAACTCACTCAGTCCTCTCAGTAACCCCAGGGGGGCCCTTCTGTCACTCTCTCTTCTTGTAGAGGAGAAGAGAGGATGCCGTGTGGCTGGCACTGGGCTTGGCTCACAGGGGTTCTGCAAATATTCCGGACTAATTAGCCAAGAATTCGCCCGTATCTCAGTCCACACCCACGAAGGGAGAGGGAGCGAGGCTTTCTCTTGGGACAGAAGAAGGGACTGAGGCCAGGGAGGTCAGGAGGATTCCCCCAGGTTAGTGACAGAGTGAAGAACCAAGCCCTGGCCTCCCACTGGACTTGAAAGCCCAGGAATTTCTCCCTGGAGACTCTGCCTCAGTTTCTTGCCCTGCACAAACTCCCCCCTTGCTGATGTGTGTCACTCCCACATACCTGTTGTCATCGCTGCATGGCACTCCATTGCACGGTCACACCACCTTCGGTGCACTCCTGCTCCCAGTGATGAGCATTCCGGGCATTTCTGATCTTCCACTGTTACAAGTGTGAATGTTCCTGTGCTCACCTTCCCGTGCACCCATTTGGGGACTGCCCGGGCCATAGAATGTGCTTCTTTCCAGCTTGACCAGATACCCCGAGCTGCTGTGCCACTCCTTGCCCCGCCCGGCAGCAGGCACTCCGCCTGCACTATCTCAGTGCCCTGCCTCGATGGGAGAAAACAACTGCTACCCTCATTTCATAGACGGAGCGTGTATTAGTTATCTGTCGCTGTGTAACAGATCATTCCAAAATTCAGTGTCTTAAAACAACAGGTATTTATTCCTCCATTTCCAAAGGTCAGGAATCCAGGTGAGGCTTAGCCAGGTGCTTCTGCCTCAGGGTCTCTCCCAGGCTCCGAGCAAGGTGTCAGCCAAAGCTTTAGTCATCTCAGGCCTCAACTCGGGCAGGAGCTGCCTCCAGGCTCATTAATGTGGCTGTTGGAAGTTCTCAGGGTCTCATGGTGTTGACTAGAGGCATCAGCTCCTGTCCACGCGGGATTCTCAACAGCGCTGCCCACAACACGGCAGCTGCCCCCATGGCAAAGAAGCAAGCTATCGAGAGAGGGCACCTAAGATGGAAGCCACAGGTTTTTTGTGATCTGATCGCAGAAGTGACATTGCATCACTTCTGCCATATTCTGTTCATTAGAAGTAAGTCTGTTGGCCGAGGCCACACTCAAGGGGAGGGTTACACAAGCAGGGAAATGCCGGAAGGCAGGAACCACTGGGGATCATCTCAGGGGCTGCCTGCCACTGGGCAACTGAGCCTCAGAGAGGTGAAGTCGCTTGCCCAGAGTCACACAGCAGTTAGAGACAGCGTCAGAACTGGAATCCAAGACTGTGTGGTCCTGAAGTTGGATATCTTCTGAGGCACCGAGCTCGTTGACTTAAGTTAATAAACAAGTATCCTGCACAACAGAACTCAAGACAAGCACTTAATGAATGGATTTGCTAATAGTGCTGCCTGTTTGCACACATTAGCTCAAGTCCCCCTGAGGTGATCCGTGGGGACAGCCGAGCCAGGCTCTCGGGAGGAGCCGCTCTGCCAAGCGCAGAGCCCAGGCTCCCAAAGAGCCAGGGAGTAGTCCCTTCATACAAACCACGTTTGCTATTTGCTTTTATATTTATGCTCCCAATTTAATCATGTGGTGGTTTGTTTGTTTTTTTTAATGGGGTGCACAGTTGCCTAACTTCTTAAGGACAGCAACTGCATCCCATGGTAACGCCAGGTCAGGAACGTTGGCATTTTCCTGGAGGGACTTCAGGTGGGCAGCACTGAGGGGCTTCGCCGACTGGCCCAGCCCATCTCCCTGCCTCTCAGCCACTGTGTGGCCAGGCAGCCTGGCACACTCGCTTCCTGCCCGGCCTTCTGTCTCGACCCCCAAGACCTTGGGCCTTCCCTCATTCTCGGGGCAGTTCCACACAGGAGGCTGCTGGCCACGCTGCTTCTAGACAAGTGGCAGGAGTGAGCCGCGCCCTGCAGCGAGGGGAGAGAGAGCCGAGGGCTCAGCAGCATCCCTGCCCCCATGCTCCAGCTCTTCCGTAAGGGGTCCATTGGTCCTTCCTGGTTGGGGGACTTTGGCCAGGTTTAATTTACACATGTCAGGCTCTCTGGAATTGGGGCCCTGGGCTCTGCTGTGGAAACTGGAGGAGACGTGAGATCAGTCCATACCCTCGGGGTGTTCCTGATTCTCAGAGGGCAGGGAACTGGGTCCAGGCTTCTCCCAGTGGGAATGCTCAGAGTGACCTTAGGGTAGACCTCTCGCCTTACAGACAGGGTCAGGGGCAGAGAGCAACCCTAACAGTAAGTGCAGTGACCTAAATGCCTGCGTCTGTCTGGCCCCTGCTGTGGAGTGAGCAGCTCGGCCTCAGTGATGCCAGTGCACGCTGTCTTGAGGCCCCCGTGCCGCCACGAGGTGCGTTCTGCTCACATTCTCATCTTACAGAGGAGGAAACTGAGGCTAAGTGAGGTGCTCAAGGACAGAGCCCAGCTCAGAGGGGAAGACGAGGTTCCCAGAGCAGGTTTCTGGAAGGAGGGGCCCCCAAGGGCCCTGAGTCAGAGGGGGAGGAGGGCAGAGGACCCGAGGGTCTGAGAAAGCTGTCCATGACAAGACAAGCCTGCAGGAGGAGCCAGGAAGAGGATGCCACACTTCAGTGGGGTGCACTTTCCGCACCCCTGAGCCATGGCCTCAGCCTGTACCCACATGGATGTCCCTCTCTGTGGACAGCACATCGCCACAGCCATTGGGCCAGCCATTGTGGGGAGAAGTCCCCTCCTCGTGCTGGCTGTGCCATGCAGGACGTGGAGGGCCGGGAGTCCCGGAGTACCTGGACAGGGTGGCTTACGTTGAGATGCCTGGCCCCGCCACTTGTGCCATGCTCCCATGGGAACCAGGCGTCCTGAGCCCCCTCTGGCCCCTGCAGAGGGAGGCTCTAAACCCGGCCACATCTCCAGGCCCACCGCCTCGAGGGGACTTCCCTGCTAGCCCCCTCACGTGCCCCCACCCTGTCGGCTCCAGAGCTGTGCCAGTGCAGGGCCCTGACCTATGGATTTTCTGCCACTTCTCGAGCCACTTCACTCTAGCCGAGTCTCTAGGACTTCATTACGCCAGCGGCCTCAGCAGCCCCAGCTTGCAGGGCTGTGAGAGCTGATGGGGAGTGCCGGGCCTCTGCGGTGGCCCCAGACACTACACGGCCCCCAGCTTCTGGGCTTCAGTCTTCTAGGGACTCAGGGTCCTCTGAGGAGCCCCCACTTGAGACCTCATCCCATTACCCCCACTGTCTAGGCAGGGTCACATAGCCCTGAGCTTAGAGACTCCTCAGGCCAATCCCCCATTGCATAGCTGGGGCAACTCTGGCCCAGCAAGGGGCAGCAACCTCCTCAAGGTCACACAGCAAGTTACCAAGTTAATTTGCGGCACAGAGTGGAGCATGGAGTGCACTGGAGCGCCGGCTCCACGGGCCCCCCAGCGGCAGGCCGGCTCCGCCCCACCCCCCAGCCCTGCTCCACGACCAGCGCCACTTGCCCAGTGCCCACTTGCCTCCCCAGCTCCTGGTCTCCGTTTTTCTTGCTAATTAGAGGTCTCAGCAATGACTCCACTGTCCCAGCCATTTTAGAGCCGTCCTTAATTTCAAGTGCCTTCAGAAATAATCATCATCGTAAAACCCTGCAAGCTACTGAGATGCAAGCGGGCAGGGCCAGCACAGAGCAGGCATGTAGGCAGTGTGTGTGCCACCCTCCCCTCCCCTGCCAGGGGGACCCCCGGTTCCTGCCCAGCCCCACCTCCTGCCTCCTCAGCCTCCCAGAGTGAGAAGAGAGCAGGGCTTGGGCTCTGACATCAGACACACACAGAGCTCCAAGCCTGGCTCTACCCCTTACATACAGAGTGAACTTGGGCAGGTCACCAGCCCTCCCAGAGCCTCAGTTTGCTCATCTGTACGGTGAGAATAGCAATGCCAATTTTGAAGTGAGGTGAAGAATGTGAAGTGTAGCTTAGAGCCTGGCTTATAGTAGGGGCTGAGTAAATGTTACAGGGCCCTATCCCCTCCTCCAAAGTCCCCTGGCAAACCCATTCCAGCGTCTCTGCTTTGATGCCACCAGCTCATGCCTTAGTGGGACTTGCCTAGTTCTCACCCTGAAGCCAGGATCTGCTGTGCTCACCTGTGAGACTTGAAGTCTCAGACCTGGCCTTGGGAGATCCTGGTCTGAGGACAGAGTGGGAGGAGACTAGGGCCTTGCCTCTAAGGTCATTTCAATCTGTGGAGAAGAGACAGGAATAGATCAGACTTGGTTTGGTGTAAAAGCACAGGTAGAAACCAGGGACAGGCCATGCCAAGCGGGTGGACCAGCAAGGGCAAAGGCTTGGGGGTGTGGATGAACATTCTCCAGCTGCAGCTTCCAGATGTCATCCCCTGGTCATGCTAGGGAAGTCTTGGACAGAGCCCTCCTGATGGCTCCCATTCCTCACGGTCCTGGGACCCCTGGGAGGGCTCTGTTGAGGACCACCCCACCAGACAGGAGCACAGAGCTGCCTGCTCCACAGCTCATGCCCAGTGTCTGATTGGGGACCCAGTGACAAGGCCCCTTTCCTGGGGTCTCTGGGTGACAAGGTCAGGGGCCTGCACTCTCACCAGGCCCAGGCTGGACCCTCAAAATGTCTCTCCTCCAAGTTGTTCCCCCAAAGCCTCCCCCTCCCCATTATTTCCATTGGGGAAAGAAGACAGGAAAGCTGGGAGGAGACACAGGGAAGGGGAAATGCGTGGATCCCGTTTCCCATGGAGGACAGAGTCTGCAGTTCCTCCCAGACACAGGTCTGCTGTCATCCCTGCTGCCTCCAAAGCGCAGAGGGATAATTGTGAGCACCAGAAGACCCCACCCCAGCACCCAGCTTCCTCAGCCAGCACCTAGGGGTTGGAGGGTGGAAGCACTGGGCTCTCCCCCCATTTCTCCGCCGAGATCACTGAGGCAGGGAGCAGGTGAGTCGGGGGCGGAGATGTGCGGTGGCCGGCCTTGCCTGCGTCAGTCGCCGCACCAGGAATAGCCCCCGCCCCCGCCCCCGCCCCCCAGCGGGTCTGCGCGCCCGCCGGGTGCCTGGCAGAGCCTTTACGCAGGAGCGGGCGAGCGCTATTCCTGTCGGGCTGGTGGGAGGAGGCGGCGCGGGAGGGCGGGAGCTCACGGGGAACTCACAAACAGCCGGGTGGGGGCTGGGAGTCTGGGGAGGGGGCCGGGCAGCAGAGTTGAGGGCCAGGGAGGCGCCTGCGCTGGGCTGTGGAAGGGAGGGGGACGCCTGCAGATGCCTCCCCACTTCCCTCCCGCCTGCAAGTCCCTCTGCCAAGCCTGCCCCTACTCGTTTACTCAGCCCTAGAAGGCGATTCAAATTCCCTTCCCGTGCCTTACTAGCTGTGTGACCATGAGCAATTCGCCTAACCTCTCTGAGCCTGGGGTGTCTTCTCTCCGTCACGGGGGAGCGGCAGTGCGTCCTCCTAGGGTTGCTGGAGGATGAATGTAGAGCACAGAGCACAGCGTCGACACCTGCTCGGAGGGGCTCTAGCTAGACCTAGGACGAGGGTGGACGTAGCGGTAGAAGACGGTGACAGTCCTCCAGGCGGGACTGCAGCGGAGTGGCAGTGAGCCTGGGAAGTACCCAGAGTTGGTTTGGCTGGAACAGAAGGTCTGTGCGACTCTTTGGGCTATATATGAGGCTGAACGGTGGAGAAGCAAGATGATGCTGGGGACGCGGGGG
>VBSM01001118.1:795675-818677 GCA_008086735.1 Cheirogaleus medius
GCTCGCGCCGGCGCTCCCTCCCCGCGCCGCTGCAGAGCGCCGAGCCCGAGCGGGAGCCGGCGCGGGAGCCGGAGCGGGCGGCGGGCGACAGCACAGGCGGCGGCGGCAGGTCCCAGTCCCGGCCCCGGAGCGAGGGGAGTCCCCACCCGCGCCGCTCCGGCCCCTCTACCGGCGCGGGGCTCCGAGCAGCATGCGCGGCCGCTGCCCGCCGGCCCAAGCCCCGGCCTGGTTGCGGAGCGCGCCCGGCCTCGACCCCGGCCCCAGCGGCAGAGGCGGCGGCGGGCCTGCCCGGGGCGCGGAACCAGCCTCGTGGAACCCGCGCCGCGCGTCCTGAGTGCGCCCGCCCCTCCGCCCGCCGGGGCCGTGGCCTCCCGCCTCCCCACTCCCGAGCCCCTGCCCCGGCCCCGGCTCCGGCTTGGCGCCCGCCCGCGTGGGACAGACAGACGGGCGGCCAGCCCCGCGAGGGCGAGCGGACTGCCGGGCGGAGGTGTCGGAGGAGGAGGAGACCGAGGAGGGGGCTGGGCAGGGGCTGGGGCCGCGCCGGGCCGGCGGCAGAGACATGCGATTGCTGACCAAGCCGAGCGGACCGAAGGCGCGCCCGAGATGCAGGTGAGCCCGGCGGCCGCAGCCGAGCCCCGAGCGGGCAGCCCCTTGGCGAGCGCTTCTGGGGACCGCCGCTGGCCCTGGCTATGCCCTCCTGGGGCTGCGGTGCACCCCAGTCCCCTCAGACCCCCTTTGGGGTCACAGGCCTGATTTCCTCTCAAGCCTTAGAAATGATTCTTCCTTTCCCATTCCGCTGACCCCAACAAATTCTAGGTTGACAAGCCAGGAGCCCGGAGCTGTGGAGGGCCCCCACCGGCGCCCCAGTCCTGCTCCAGTCTGCCCCTCCCGTTCCCCTCCCATTCTGAGCAGTGGTCACCCTCCATGGTAATCGCCCTGCTCAGTCCCGGGTGGGTGCCTCTCTCCATGGGCCCCAGATACCCCCAGGCCAGGGATAGCAGCTCCCCCGCCACACACAAGCAATGCCCCTTCCCAGCTCCTGCCAGTGAAAAGGAGAGGGAACAGGGAGTGGGGAGAGTGGCAGGGAGGGAGATGGGGACAAGGAGTGCCCAGGAACCCTTTAGGGGCCTCCCCTTTGTCTGCCTTCAGCTGGGCTTCTCACCTCCTCCTGCCCCACTTTTCATTCTGAGGCTGAGCTGGTGGGAGGTGGGAACCAGCTGAGAAGAGGGAGGTGAAGAGGGAGCCTCCTGCTACCCTCCACACCCTTTTTGCTGTGGGCTGTTGGTTTCCAGCTCCCCAAGGTGCCCAGATGTGTCCCTCTGAGTGGATCCCACTTTGAGAAGGAGGGTGGGGCATGCTGTCCCTCCTGGTTCTCGCTGGGATCCCGGCAGCCCCATGCAGCCCTGGCTATGCCTGGCACCTCCTCTTTGTTCTCGGAGGCCCTGGGGTCAGGGTGGAGGAGGAGGGGCATCTTGGAAGGATGGGAATAGCTCTGCCCTGGTTGGGTGGGAGTGCAGGAGGCCCTGAGATGGGGGACAGTACCATCTGGGCAAGCCCCTTATTGCCAGCCCAGCTTTCCCTCAGTCCTCCTCTGCTTGGCTTGGGCAGCCAGAGGGCGCGCAGCCCAGCCTGGCTCACAGCTCCAAGCTCAGCCCTGCTGGTCATTATACCAGTGGCTCCAGCACTGGGGCCTCCCGTGCCTGGGGAGCGATGAGCCAGGCGCCTGGCCACGGAGAGCCTGGGGCTCGCCCAGACCCAGCCAGGAGCAGGAGCACTGGTGAGGGCAGAGCAGCCAGCTGCTCCCAGCCCCTTTGTCCTTGCGCAGGCCAGGAGGGGCTCAAAGTCCTCACGCCTCTAGGAATGTGCTAGCACCTGGTCCAGTGGGACAGGCTGACTGTCCTTCCTGCTTTCTACTGGCCACCTGAGACAGGAGGGAGGGTTTGGGTGGCAGAGGGGAGAAGTCAGGAACTCCTTGGAACCGTGCTGAAAGAGGGCACAGATTCCAGCTCCCAGCAGCACCCGGCTGCCCCTCCTGGAGGGGGCTTAAAAAGGCAGGGACAGGCCCCCTGTGGCATCTCTTGTTTCTGCCCCCATCCCCACCCCCTACCAGTTTAAGTGTGAGATGGGCACTGGGTAGGGCTTGGTTAAGGCTGCAGTGCTCCCAGGCCCTGGAGTTAGAGTGGGTCCCGAATCGGAGGGACCAGCTTTTTAGGGGGATGGGTGTGTGCTCAAGGCTGAGGTCCTGGCTTGTAGGCTGAGGGGCCTTGTGTGACTGAAAGGGAGGTGGAGAGACCACTCTGCTCCTTGCAATAGTCCTCTTTGATTCTGGGGGCCATCTTCCCTATCCGCTGCCTCTGAGCACCCATTTTTCCTTTACTAGGCATTGTTTTCTGAAGTGTAGAATTCCAGAGGGACAACACCCCACCCCAAAAAAACATCTCTTATGGAGGTGGGCTGCTGTCCAGCATGAAGCCAGACAGGATCCCTGGGACCAGTGATGGCTCACGTGGTGCTGCTCTGCAGGGGCCCAGGAAGCAAGTGTCCAGAGGACATTCAGGGGCTGGGGTACGTTGCTGTTGAGAGACCAGGTGGTGACTTGTGCAGGTCCCGTGGAGGTCTGAGGCAGACGTGGCCAGGGAAGGGCCAGGGAAAGGAGGCAGTAGTAGGTGGTGGTGGTTTCAGAGTCAGGGCCTTGGTTTGCTGGCTGGAGTCTCTTGGTCTAGCTGTCCTGTGTGTGCCACTCTGTGGAAGGATGGTGGCCTTCCCGCCCCAGGCTCCCTGCCCCTGAAGGTTAGCCACTGTCGGCTCCCTGTTCTGTCCCCACCAGTTCTCCCACATGTCCCCCATCCTCACCTGGCTTGATCCTGCGTCCTTGCCCAAAAGGCTCTCTCTGACTGCTCCAAGTCACTTGGTCCTCCTCACCCTGTGCACCCACAGCATAAAATCACACTGGTTTGCACCTAACATTTACCAGCCCATTCATTCCCGCATTTGTCCTGCGCGTCCTGGTTAGCTGCTGTGCTACTCTGGGCTAGGCCCTCCGGTGGCTCCCATGGGTCACCTTTAACACCCTGGGCAACTCCAGTACCCTTCCTTTAGGCTCCTCTGCCTGTTCCTGGGGACGGGGCAGACACTGGGAGGCACCAGGGAGCAGATGTTGGCTAGGTGGCAAGGACTACCTTGGAGGGGGCACAATGTCTTAAGCCTGCATGGATGGACAGAGCTAGGTGACATCAAAAATGCCCAGGCAGGGTACTGAGTAGCCCACACAGACACTGAGAAGGGTGGAATTTCTCCCTGGGGGCCGAGGCAGTCAGGGGTCCTCTAGGAAGAGAGGGAGACCAACTGAGTCCTGAGGAAGTAGCAGACTTTGCAGAGACACAGAAAGCAGGGGATTCCAAGACCAGGGAAGGTTCTTGGTAGAAAGAGTGAGGATGACAATGGTATCTACCTCTATGGAGGCATAGCGTTGAAGTGTGCTGATGCATGCAAGGCATTTAGAATAGTGCCTGGTATACAGTAAGCTGTTAATAAAAGCAAGCTATTCATAGTTTGTACCAGTGATGTGCTCGCACTTTTATCCTTGTAGGCGATAGGTACAGAGATTCGATTTTTATACCTGAGAAAACAGAGCCAGAGCGGTGGAGCGGCTTGCACGGTGCTCAGTCTAGAATGCCTCCCTCCTGGCCTCTGGGCTGGGGCTCTTGCCCACTGATCCAGCCTGGCCAGCTAATTAATTAATCAGTGTGTTTAGGATTAATAGTAATAGCAATAATATTCTAATGAGCACCATGACCCTATTCTCCAGCTCAAACTCTGGCACTTTAATGACGGAATGCCCACTTCTCCACGCCCCATCCCTTGGCTTCCTTTTCTGAGTCAGTGACTACCGTAAATTATGTATTTAACATTCTCTTGCCTCTTTAAAATCATATATTTTAATATAGAGAGATTGTTCTGTTTTAGTTATTTTTGGACTTCATGAGACGAGCATGACTGTGTACAGCCCTCGTCATCATGTTCTGAAGCTTCACCTCTGTTGCTGTGAAATAGTGGGCGTGGCCCATCCGTTTTCCCTGGTGTATAATGTTCTGTTACTTGAGCATAGCAGTGTATCTATTGTTCTCCTACCAGTGGGCATTTTGGTTATCTCCCTTTTTTGCTCTTAGAAACAGTGCTGCCATGAACCTTCTGGTCCCATCCCGTGAGGCAACACGCAGAGTGTCTCTGGGGCACACAGCTAGGAGCAGAATTGCTAGGCTGTGGGACATGTTCCTGTGCGGCTCTACTAGGACATGTGGCACAGCACTTTCCAAATTGCTTGCACCAGTTTAGCTTCCCCCAGCAGGAGCTGAGCCTGCCCTTACTCCCGGTCCTCCACAGCACTCGGTGTTGTCAGACGTCTTGATTCTTACTGATTGCATGAATGTAAGACGATATTTCATTTTGGCCTTGATTTGCGGTTCTGGAATTCAGGGTTTCCGGTGTATGGAGTGGGGGCTGAGATGGGCAGCAGCCAGCGTGTATAGGGTGCACAGTAACTGGTCGTTTCCACCGCACCTCAGTTTCCCCAGTGGTGGGGATGCTGTCTGTGCAAGCCCAGAGCTCAGGCCTGGGCGAGAGTAATCAGGGAGGACTCCCCAAGGAAGCGGGAATGAAAGAGGAGCAAGGAGGGCTGAAGTCTCTGCACATTTAAAACAAAAAGAGGACAGCAAATTCCAGGAACCCCAGTGGCTCTGTTCACCCCAGGACGGGAAGATGTGATCCTAGCTTGGGAGGCAGAGGGAGCCTGGGTTTCATTATTTTAACACCCCCGCTTCTTGCACAGCTCCTGACAACTCCACCTCTACACCCTGGCACATGGCATGGGGCCTGCCACTGGGGAGTGCTTACTACGAGTTTGGTGACCCAGGGAATGAACCCTGGATGGAACAAATGTGTGTTCGTGCCTTCTCCATGCCCACTTCCTTAGGGAGTCTTCTCCGACTGCTCTTGCCCATGGAGATGGTGAGGGGGGGCGGAGCAAGGTGACTCCTGATATTTGCAGGGCCCCTACCCACAAGGCCATCAAGCCCCTGCCTGCCCAGAGGGGCTGAGGAGCTGGGTGCTGGCAGCTTATGTGGAGCGGCTCCCTCTGCCAGCCTCAGGCACCAACGACTGAATCCACGCTGCCTTCCCCGCCCGGGCCCGGGCCCCTGGAGCTGGTTAAAGAGGAGTGCCGGGGCTGGCGGAATAATTATGCCTATTTCATGTGACACCCAAATTGATTGCCACCAGGGCGACATTCCCAGGGCATTGTTCCTCATCTCCAACCTCTTATTACATGTTATTAGGGTGTATGGTGTGTGTGTGTTTTTCTATTTTTTTCCCATTTCAGGGAATTAATATCTCTGCCACCTCCTCTGCTTCCGTCTGCAGAGAACCTGCTCTCGGCTCTGGGAATGGGTAGGGGCCTGGCCAGCACGTGCTCTGCCTGGCCCGGTGCAGGGCTGCAGATGCACTGGGGGGCTGGCCGTGTCAAGTCCCTTTACTTGGATGCAAGATGGGGGCATCTCAGAGCTGAGAGGGGATACTGAGGTGTAGATCCCAGCAGAGGTGTCTTCCTGCAGCGTCCTTTATCTATGGTCTCTGCTTGCATGCCTCTCATAACGGGCTGCTCACTTACTACCAAAGCAGATCTTCCATCTTGAACCATCAGATCTTCTTCCAACTGATTCCTCATGTTGAGCTGACGTGCCTCCCCTGTGACTCCACCCATGGGTCTTAGCTCTGCTCCCTGGGCCTGCAGTGGGTCCTTCGCACCCTTAGCCTTGATACACTCCTTAGAGATTTACAGAGGTGCCAGTTCCTCTCCCCCTCCACCCCAGTATGTGCTTCTCATGAACGGGCACTGGGTGACGGCTCAGTGGCGCCTGATCAAGGAACAACACCTGTATGTGTCTGACCAGAAGGCCCATCCCCTCCTTGATACTGAGCTCAGGTTACCAGGTTGGAAAACTGGGATTCGGCAAGGGGTTGGCCAAGATTCAACTAAGCAGAGAGGGCTTTGAACAGCCAGTGCTGGGAGAAGGCAAGTGTTTGTATTTGTAGTCTGCCTGTCCATGTTATAGATAACTTGCTGGACCCTGGTTTGTGATGTATTGGGGGATTGTTTTTAAATCTTTTCCCCCTTTGAGGCAGAAATAACCCAAACCTTCACCGGTCCCTGACCTAGCCCCACCATGGGGGTGGTATGTGACCCTTGTGTGATGTTAAGGAGAAAAAGTGACTCCAGTGGGGAGGCTGGGGTTCTTCCTAGGCCTAGCCCTGAGTTGCTGTGGGACCTCGGACAAGTCCCTGATGCTGGCCGGGTGTGGTGGCTCATGCCTGTAATCCCAGCACTCTGGGAGGCCGAGGTGGGAGCTCGGCCACTCCACTCAGGAGTTCGAGACCAGCCTGAGCAAAAGCGAGACCCTGTCTCTACTAAAAATAGAAGAAATTAGCTGGGTATGGTGGCATATGCCTATAGTCCCACCTCCTCAGAGGGCTGAGGCAGAAGGATTGCTTGAGCCCAGGAGTTTGAGGTTGCTGTGAGCTAGGCTGATGCCACAGCACTCTAGCCCAGAAAATAGAGCAAGAGTCTGTCTCAAAAAAAAAAATTAAAAAGTCACTGATTCTCCTGGGCCTCAGTTTCCACATCTGTGTGATGGGGTCTAAGGTTATCATGCCTTTGAAGTCAGGCCAGCTCAGGACCTTGGGCAGATGAACTAACAGCTCAGAGCCTCAGTTTCCTTATGAGTAAAGTGGGGTTAATGTGTGGGTGTTGGCAGGGTCATCAGCAAAGCCCGTGGTGTGTGTGCTCGAGGTAAATGTCTCTGCCCTTTCCTTTCCCTGAACTCTGCCCCCAGCCCTGTGAGGGTGGGGTTAAGTCTGCCATCCCCTTTTCCAAATGAGGAGTTTGTGGTCCTAAGAGGTAAGGCCACTTGCCCAAGATCATGCAGTTCAGCAGGCCCCTGAACCTGAATCAGAGAAAGGTAGTACACAAGAGCAGTCCGGACAACCTGGGGTCTAACTGCCTCAGGCCTAGTCCTAGCTCTGCCACTTACCACTGTGTGACTTTGGGCAAGTTGCATCACCTCTCTGTGCCTCAGTCCTCTAATCAGTACAGCAGGGATAATAATACCAACCTCAGAGAGTTATTGTGACGATCAGACAAGTGCATGCGTGGTATGTAGTCAATGCTATGTTTGTGCCAACTGCTTTTTTAACAAGGCACCGTAGGGGAGTGACGGAGAGCGTGGACTCTGGAGCCACGCTGTGGGTTTCAACTCATGCTTCCTTTGTTACCTCGAGCAAGTTGCAGAACCTCTTTGTGCTTCCGCTTCTTCCATCTGCAAAATGGGGATAATGAGTCTCCTCAGTGGGTTGTTGTGGGATCGAATGAATTTTGTATATAGAGTGCTTGCGATAATGCCTGGGACATCAAAGGCCCTCCACGAAGGTTTTTCAATCATCCTTATCATTGTCATTATGTTTATTGGGTCTCTGGCTAATCCCAAATCCCATGCTAGTCCCGCTACTCCCTGCAGCTCCCCACTGCCCACCCTGGGCTGTGACCCCCCACACACACATCCCAAGCCCAAGGCCTACGGCTCTCCCAGGGGGTGCTGGCTGGTTCCTAGGCCTGAGCCATTCCCAGGGTAGAGGAGCCTGGGGGCTGGGGCAGGTGGGAGGAGTCCCCTGGGGGCCCCAGCAAGGCAGGAGAGGATGAGTGGGGATGAGGTAGGAGTGTCCCAAGGGGCCACTGGCCTGGGCAGGGGATGGGGTCAGAGGCCTTGAGGGGTGTCTTCCTGTCCCCGAGAACCTGGGTTGGCATCTCCAGACTTGAGACAGGAGATATGGGGATGCAGGACCTGGGTTTTCCTTGGACCCCCCAGGTTACTCCATATGGGCTCTTGCCTACCCCTCCCCAGCTCTGGGACAGCGCCATCCAAGTGGGGGTGCCATCTGCTTGGTGGGCCCAGCACAGGCAACCCTGTGAAGGGGGCGGCAGGGCGCAGAGTGGCCCAGGACACCCCACCTCACTCCAAGGTCACACAACAGGGCAGGGAGGGCGAGCATGCCGGAGCCCAGGCCTCAGCCTTTTTCTCACCCAGAATGAGCCCCGCTGGCCCTGCTCCCCTGCCACTCCTTGAGGGCAGAGCCTATATATAGAAGCCTTTAAACACTAAGATGCTCTGACAATTAAAATTCATAATTTATCCCACAAATGGCCTGGGGCTGTGGGCCGGCCGGAAGGCGGCAGCTCCCGAGATGGCTGCGCTCTGGCAGGCTGGGTGGTGGGGCGGGCAGGGCATTCCTCTCTCAAGTGCAAGGGGCTGGGTGCTTGCCCAGGGCAGCCAGGGGCACCTGGCGGCCACCTGATGAGGATGGCCGAGGCCAGGGGAGCACATGTGGGAGGACTGAGCTGGGAGAGTGGCTGTGGGAGGGGGCAGCGGCACACACGCCCACTCTGGCCGCATGCACGCCCGGGCCATCAGCTCTTTGCCAGCACCAAGAGCTAAAGGAAAATAAAGAATTATACACGACAAAAGGACATGACCTCAATTTTCTTCCAGGTTGATTTTCCTCTCCCTGTGGGGGGCGGCTGGAGGAGGAGGAGGAGGAGGAGGGTGCAGGCAAAGGCAGCGGGCCAGCCTGGAGGAGATGGCGGACACTGTGGGTCTGGATCTCCCCTGCAGGAGCTCAGCCTGGGCGCTGCCCTCTCAGGGCCGGTCCGCCTCCCCTCCCCGTGTGCGAGGCAGCCCTGCTCCCGGCTCTGCTGGATCAGACTGGCCAAGACAGGGGTCAGCCCTGGAAAGCCAGGAAGGAGAGTCTTTAAAAGGAGTCCGGGGACTGGGTCAGGGTTTGGGGCAGGAGAGAAGCCGTTAGGAGTCCCAGGATGCTCTCACGTTGGCCAGGCTACATGTCACCTCCGCCGGGTGCCACTCCCTCTGCTGAAGACGCCTCCCCGCCTGTCCCTTGGCGTGTGAGAGCACTTGTATTCCAGCCACGCCCACACAGCACGCCCTCCTCCTCCACGAGGCCTGCCTTCCTTGAGAGCCGGACTGGGCGTGCAGAGCCGCGTGCAGGCCCTGCTGTTCGCATGAGCCGTCCCAGCGGCTGTTGGACGGGCTCTCTCGGCCCCTTTGCCAGACCCGGCCCTGTACCGGGGGCTCCCGATCGGGGTGCGTGACAGGAGGCAGCAGAGGCACCCACAGAGGCAGTGCGAGAAGCACGCCAGCAGTGCTGGTCAGGGGGCTGAGACCCGGAGGGGACCCACAGAAGCTGCTCCCTCCTTCCTGGGGCTTGAGAAGAGCTGCTTGGGGAAAGGACTCTGAGCCTGGAGTGGTGGATGCATGGCCGTTGCTGTGGGAGAAAGGACCCAGGCTGGGGTGACCCTGGAGTCCTTTCTAGATGGCCCCAGCCACCTGGCCCAGCTGGCCCTGGGCAGCGGGAAGTGCTCCGACCGCTTTGTCATTTCATGAACTGGACCAGTAGCATTCTGGAGCCAACGCAAAGAAGGGACCGCAGACAGGCAGGGACTTGGGAACAGGGCAAGCCACAAGGACCCCAGACCTTGCCTTGCTTCTGTGCTTTGGTGACCCAGCGTGAGTCCCTTCGCCTCTGAGTCTCAGCCTCCCCAGCAGGCCCAAGGCGCGCACCCGCGACGCGTGGAGGGAGCTCAGGTCCGCGGGGCGAGCCACCGACCTCTCTTCTCTCCAACTTCAGGCCCCTCCACCTGCCCCCAGCCCCGTCTTCCTCCTCCTGCTCCCCCTCAGCCTTCCTTGCCTCCCTCTCACCTCCTTTCTCGGCTGTCTCACCCACCATGTCTCCTGTGTGTCTCTGTCTCTCCATTTCTGTCACCTCCTCCCTCTCCTGCTCTGCTAGTCACTTCCTGGCGGGGCCGGGTGGGCCCTCAGCTGGCTGGCTGAAGCCCTGGCGAGATGAGACCGCCCACACCCACCCACTTCCCAGCGTGGGAACCGCCCCGGCCACGCAGCCAGGCTGAGGACTGGAGACTCGTGGCTCGGTGGCCCATGGCTCGGTGGCCCGTGGCTCGGTGGCCCGTGGCTCGGTGGCCCAGGCCGCAGCCTTTGCAGAGCAGGTGCCTCCACACCGGATCTCATGCCTGTGTGTGGGGATCCCTGCGGTCCCTGAGGAGCGCTGAGTGGGAGCACCATGAAATATTGATACTATAAACCTAAAATAACTAAACCCGCCATCCTGCGCTGCAGCCAGCCCCGAATTAGGTGAGATTCAAGCATAGGCGGCAGCAGCAGGCACAGGAGAGGGATGGCGGGGGACACGGCACGCAGTGTGTTGGCAGGCCACTTTCTGACAGCCTGGGAGAGGCACTGTCAGGTTTTGGAGGCAGGACACTGGGGTGCAGCTGAGGACTAGTGCCCTCCCTCAGCCCTGGGGCCTCACCCTGGCACTGCCCTGACACGCCAGCCCCTCCCCGGGACCGGGCTCGGCTCCAAACGAAGTCCCCTCCGCACCAGGCAGCTCCAGGAGGAACAGAACTCTGCCACCTGCTAGCTTTGTGGCTTAGGCCCAAGGCAAGTGAATTCCCTTTGCAGAGCCTCAGTTGTTCTCATCTGTAAAATGGGTGAGAAACACCTCTTTTGAATGCTGGTGTGCGAGATTCTGAGAGAATGTGTATAAAGCCCAAAGCCTGGCCCAGAGCAAGGGTTCTCCAAATGTTAGTCCCTCTCCTTTTCTGAAAGTGTCTGGCTTGTGTGGACCTGGCTGGGTGCTGGGAGGTAGGCACACCCTTTCCCCCAGGGATGCTGTCTTATGGGACAGAATG
Source organism: Cheirogaleus medius (assembly GCA_008086735.1). Classification (NCBI taxonomy): domain Eukaryota; kingdom Metazoa; phylum Chordata; class Mammalia; order Primates; family Cheirogaleidae; genus Cheirogaleus; species Cheirogaleus medius. Next base: position 806,507 of record VBSM01001118.1, read on the forward strand.
ACCTCTGACCTCCCTCAGTGGTTCTCGACCCTGCTCCTGGGCGATTCCGCTTCCTTCTCCATCAGTCTCCCTTCCCAGCCCTGAGCCCTATGGGGACACTCTGAATGTGATGCCCCAATCAGGGCAGCCAACCAACCTGGGGCCACCCTCAAATAGATCCTTCCAGCCCTGGCAAAACTATAATTTGGGGCCGGAACTGCCCCCCCCACACACACACACACACTCCCCTTTACTCCCAGCCAGGTTTGAGGGTGCTGACTTTCCAGCTGGGGAAAGCCTAGTTTCTGTTGGCGGCTCCCTCAGGGACCCTGGAATCTCGCCCCTCCCTGTGCAGCGGGGGAAACAGGCATTGCCGAAGGTCGCATAGCGAGCTGGCCGCAGGGACTGCGTGTGTCAAGGAGCACTGCCTGAGCCAGGGGGAGCTGCCCTGGGAACATGAGTGAGGGTGTGGTGTGGCTGGTGGCCTGTCTGGTTCCACTGCAGGGGCAGCTCAGAGCCTGGGTCTTACCCTCTGCAGCATGGGTCCGATGGGTTGGCTTCCACCGCCGCAGGACGGGAGGGCTCGGCTGCCGCAGGGTCTGTGCGTGCTGCCCGGGCACAGCACTCCTCTGCCTGCCCACCTGCCTGCCCTTGATGTTTATTTCCTTTGTATTTATTGGTCCAATTTTTAAACTCGCCCTTATGGAAAGCCCTTTAGGGGGCAAGGATCCAAAATAAAACACTGATTAAAATGCATAAAACACCTCTTCTTGGCAATTGCAAAAGTAGCCAGCAGGATTAACAGTGCTAGAATGGCAGGAGCAGCACATTGCCCACTCAGCAGTTTGGGTGACCCCTTGGACGTGACCCTGCCAGCATCCCTAGATGACAGGGACCCATGGGGGTGTGAGGCCAGGATATTAGGCCCGGTATGCTGTGCTCTTGCTGTGTCAGCTTGGGCAAGCATCCTACCCTCTCTGGGCCTCAGTTTCCACACCTTTCAGGACAGCACGTGTAAAGGGCAGGGGAGGAGGCATTTCATAAGATGTGTCCTCCCACAGCTAGCATGGTCACGTGGAGCACGGCCACGGCTCTGTGGGTCTGCCAGGCTTGGAGGTGGCAGCTGGAGAGGGCACGGCTGGCGGCTTTTCCACCAGCACCCCGGCTCCCCGGATCTCCCGCTGCGCAGCAGGCCTGCTCCAGGGGCAGCCCCGTCAGAAGCTGCAGAAACTCACCCACTCACACACACTCCTTTCAAAGAACATTCACTGGCCGGGCGCGGTGGCTCACGCCTGTAATCCTAGCACTCTGGGAGGCCGAGACAGGTGGATCATTTGAGCTCAGGAGTTTGAGACCAGCCTGAGCAAGAGCGAGTCCCGTCTCTACTAAAAATAGAAAGAAATTAGCTGGACAACTAATATATATAATTAGCCGGGCATGGTGGCGCACGCCTGTAGTCCCAGCTACTCGAGAGGCTGAGGCAGGAGGATCGCCTGAGCCCAGGAGTCTGAGGTTGCTGTGAGCTAGGCTGACGCCATGGCACTCTAGCCCGGGCAACAGAGTGAGACTCTGTCTCAAAAAAAAAGAACATTCACTGGGGTCTGTTCTGTGCCACACCTTGCTCTGAGGCTGCAGGCACACTGTCTGCCTTGGGCACCTCACTCTCCAGCAAGTAAGACAAATGTACCCATGATGTACCCATGACTGACCCACGATTAAACATACATGACAGGAGAGGTGCCAAGTGCTGAGGTTTGGGGGCATGTTTCCCTCTTTGCTCAGGTCACTAGGAAGCTCTCTCTTTTAGTCATTATGCAGGACTTTGTGTCATTCTTTCCTGACTAGCTTCCCTTCTTTACTTTTTATCTCCTTATCATCCTATAGCATAAATTTTCAGTCATGTGGCTCAAAGCACTTTTGGAATGAGGTGTGCTGTGCACCAATTACACAGTATCACTGCTAATAAGAATTAAGTGGCTTCAGCATTATGGGCAAGAGATGAAATCTGATGGAGTAGGTCAAGGATGGCTTTGTGGAGGAGGCAGCCTTTGGGAGGCCACAGAGCTCCAGAAGGAGATGGCTTAGAGGCAAGAACGTGTAGGACAAGTGGGGAGACCTGGTGGCTTCGCTGGGGGCAGTGGTGGAAGAGGAGGTAGATGGGTAGGTTGAGGCCAGGTGGCGGCAGCCAGATTCACATTTGGATCAGGGGCTTCCCACATCTCAGGGGGGCCCGCGTCCCCACCATTCCCTCGTTCCTCAGCCTCCTCAGCAGCTCCCGCCCGCCTGCCAGCCCGGCCTTGAGTGGTGCTGCCGGCCCAGTTACTTATTGATCCCCGTCAGGATGTTTGCTTCTCCGGCGGGCACTGGAGCGCGCGTGACTGTGGGAAACAGCCTGGCCGGGTGGGGTGGGGAGAGGCGGCCCCCAAGGAGTCTGGATGGAGAGGACAAAAGAGGCCGAGGGAGGGTCAGCGGGGACAAAGCCCTGGGGGGGTAACAAAAACCTTGCAGATTCCATAACATGTCAGTGACACCCCGAGTCCTTTCTGGTCAATCAGTCTCTTAGTCGATCGACAACCAGGAAGTGCCTGTCGGGCCTGAGAGAGGGGCAGAAAGTGTGTGGCGCCCTTGGAGTCCGGCAGACCGAGCTCCTGTCCCAGCTCTGCCCGCTGCCCTCTGGGTGTCCTGGGCAGCGCGCCTCTGGAGCCCCAGCTGCCATAATGGCGGCCATGGAGACAGGCTGAGGGGAGGCTGGGAGGGCTAGGAGAAGGGCCGGAGCCAGGGCAGAGAGGTGGGACGTCCTCCCCCAGAGACCACGAGGTCCACCCTGGAGTGTGAAGGCAGCAGCTCCTAGGGTCCAGACCAGCCCTCCCAGCCCCACGGGTGGACGGGGAGGGAGGCCGGAGACAGGGAGGCAGTCTGGGGACAAGTGGCCTCTGCGCACGGGGCGGGAGTGAGTTAAGGGAGGCCAGCTCCCACACGCCGTGCCCATTCCACCTGCAGCCCCCGCGCCACCTGGGCCCTCCTGCCGGCACCGTCTTTCCTGTCACCACCCCCAAGTCCTGCGTGGCTTCAGGGCCCAGCTTGAACAGCCTCCCATCCTCAGTGCTGCTGTGTGGACAGGCACCTCAGGGTGGCCTGGGCTGTGGGAGGCTGAATAGCGGCCACACAGAGCCCTGGGCCGGGTGGCTGGGACCCTGAAAGACAGACAGTAAAGGCCCGAGGGCCTTTCGAGGGGGTGCATGCTTCCTACTGGGGGCCAGAGCAAGCTTCTCAGAGCAGCGGACTTAAATCAGGCTTGGAGGGGGGATTCCAACAGCCAGGGGAGGGGGCTCCAGGAGGACAGCCCGGCAGGAGCCAAGGCTGGGGGCAGCAAGACGTCTCCGGCCCGGAGCTCAGCAGTCTGCGCTGGGTCACCCCTGGGCCCCAGAGGAAGGGAGGAGTCAGACCCACAGGTGGCCAGGTAGGATTTGCAGGTGCAGGGGAAGGGGGAGGTGGCCTCAGGGCTGGGCTTTCTGGAGGAGGGCGCCTCCAGCCAACAGGGAACCCCAGCAGGGAGCAGAGTGTACCACTGGGTTTGCTGACTGCCCAGGACTCTTGGGCTGCAGGCCCAGCCCCCGCCGAGTGGGCAGGGCACACCTGGGGGAGCTCAGGACTGAAGGCTGAGTGGTGGGGTCCCAGCAGCCTGGAAGCCCTTGCCCTGCAGCAAAGCGGGGCGCCAGCTCCTCTCCCCAGCCTCCTCTGGCGGTTCCCTGGGGCCTCGGCCCTTGAGCCCCTTTGATCCCCTCTGTGAGCCCAGGGCGGCTAGCACCCCCCCATCCCTGAGCTGAGGCTCAGTAGGGCGTGTGCCTGGAGTCATACCGCCCACCGCAGAATGTAAAGGAGCTGGCGCCAATGCCCCAGGCTCCTCTGGGGTGACCTGCCCTTCCCTGAACGCCCCCATCCCAGGGCTGCCAGAGGGTCCTCTGGGAAGACGGGACAGGGTAAGAGGCAGGGAGTGTGCAGCAGGGGTGGCAGGGGCCCTCTGGCCTGGGCATGTGGAGCCCTCCTCTCTGTCTGTGGCAGGGTCATCGCGACAGGCGGGAGGGCTTGGGGGCGCAGAGGACTCGGGGTGGGGTCCGACCGAATGCTGCCCTCTGACTGCCGCGCTGCCCTGTGCTTGCTCCTGCTGCAGGTGAGCGAGAGGATGCTGGCGGCGGGTGCGAGAAGCGTGCCCAGCCCCCTCCTGGCCTGCTGGCAGCCCATCCTCCTGCTGGTGCTGGGCTCGGTGCTGTCAGGCTCTGCCACGGGCTGCCCGCCCCGCTGCGAGTGCTCCGCCCAGGACCGCGCTGTGCTCTGTCACCGCAAGCGCTTCGTGGCAGTGCCCGAGGGCATCCCCACCGAGACTCGCCTGCTGGACCTGGGTAAGAACCGCATCAAGACGCTCAATCAGGACGAGTTTGCCAGCTTCCCGCACCTGGAGGAGCTGGAGCTCAACGAGAACGTCGTGAGCGCCGTGGAGCCCGGCGCCTTCAACAACCTCTTCAACCTCCGGACGCTGGGCCTCCGCAGCAACCGCCTGAAGCTCATCCCGCTCGGCGTCTTCACTGGCCTCAGTAACCTGACCAAGCTGGACATCAGCGAGAACAAGATTGTCATCCTGCTGGACTACATGTTCCAGGACCTGTACAACCTCAAGTCGCTGGAGGTTGGCGACAACGACCTCGTGTACATCTCCCACCGCGCCTTCAGCGGCCTCAACAGCCTAGAGCAGCTGACCCTGGAGAAATGCAACCTGACCTCCATCCCCACCGAGGCGCTGTCCCACCTGCACGGTCTCATCGTCCTAAGGCTCCGGCACCTCAACATCAATGCCATCCGGGACTACTCCTTCAAGAGGTTGTACCGGCTCAAGGTCTTAGAGATCTCCCACTGGCCCTACTTGGACACCATGACGCCCAACTGCCTCTACGGCCTCAACCTGACGTCCCTGTCTATCACACACTGCAACCTGACCGCTGTGCCCTACCTGTCCGTGCGCCACCTGGTCTATCTCCGCTTCCTCAACCTCTCCTACAACCCCATCAGCACCATCGAGGGCTCCATGCTGCACGAGCTGCTGCGGCTGCAGGAGATCCAGCTGGCGGGCGGGCAGCTGGCCGTGGTGGAGCCCTACGCCTTCCGCGGCCTCAACTACCTGCGCGTGCTCAACGTCTCCAGCAACCAGCTGACCACCCTGGAGGAGTCGGCCTTCCACTCGGTGGGCAACCTGGAGACGCTCATCCTGGACTCCAACCCACTAGCCTGCGACTGCCGGCTCCTGTGGGTGTTCCGGCGCCGCTGGCGGCTCAACTTCAACCGGCAGCAGCCCACGTGCGCCACGCCCGAGTTCGTCCAGGGCAAGGAGTTCAAGGACTTCCCCGACGTGCTACTGCCCAACTACTTCACCTGCCGCCGCGCCCGCATCCGGGACCGCAAGGCCCAGCAGGTGTTTGTGGATGAGGGCCACACGGTGCAGTTCGTGTGCCGTGCAGACGGCGACCCACCACCCGCCATCCTCTGGCTCTCGCCCCGCAAGCACCTGGTCTCAGCCAAGAGCAACGGGCGGCTCACAGTCTTCCCCGACGGCACGCTGGAGGTGCGCTACGCCCAGGTCCAGGACAACGGCACGTACCTGTGCATCGCGGCCAACGCAGGCGGCAACGACTCCATGCCCGCCCACCTGCATGTGCGCAGCTACTCTCCCGACTGGCCCCACCAGCCCAACAAGACCTTCGCCTTCATCTCCAACCAGCCGGGCGAGGGAGAGGCCAACAGCACCCGCGCCACCGTGCCTTTCCCCTTTGACATCAAGACCCTCATCATCGCCACCACCATGGGCTTCATCTCTTTCCTGGGCGTCGTCCTCTTCTGCCTGGTGCTGCTGTTCCTCTGGAGCCGGGGCAAGGGCAACACGAAGCACAACATCGAGATCGAGTACGTGCCCCGGAAGTCAGATGCAGGCATCAGCTCCGCCGACGCGCCCCGCAAGTTCAACATGAAGATGATATGACGACGGGGCGGGGGGCAGGGACCCCCGGGCGGCCGGGCAGGGGAAGGGGCTTGGCCGCCACCCGCTCACTCCCCGTCCTTCCCCTCCTCCATTCCCCTCCACGTGGTCTCTTGCTCCTCCGCCCATCCCCTGCCGCCCACAGCCCTCGACACCTGCCCTCTTTCTACCAGGACCTCAGAAGCCCAGGCCTGGGACCCCACCTGCACGGGCGCTCACTGACAGACTGGAGTTGAAAGCCGACAGACCGACACACGGCAGAGTCAATAATTCAATTAAAAAGTTACGAACTTCCTCTGTAACTTGGGTTTCAATAATTATGGATTTTTATGAAAACTTGAAATAATAAAAAGAGAAAAAACTATTTCCTATAGCTAGTCGGAATGCAAACTTTGACGTCCTGATTGCTCCAGGGCCTCTTCCAACTCAGTTTCTTGTTTTTCTCTTCCTCTTCCTCCTCTTCCTCCTTTCTCTTCTCTTCCCCTGTGGGGAGGGATCACTCAGGAAAACAGGAAAGGAGGCTCCGGCCCCACCTGCCTGTCCCCGCCAGGGTGCCATGGGGCAGGCGGGTGGCGGCCCGACCCAGACCTGGGCTGGCTGTTTGTAGGGAGCAGGTGGAGGGGCAGGGCTGCCAGGCAGCACACTGCCAGGGGGTGGGAGCCGAGACTCTGGACAGGGGCTGGGGTCCTCCTGGGGGACAGCACAGCCAGTGGAGAGAGCTGGGGGCCAGAGGTAGGACTGACACCTAGCCTCTGATCCCAGCTCTGCTGCTCACTTGCTGTGTGGCCTCAAGCAGGTCACTGGCCTCTCTGGGCCTCAGTCTCCACATCTGTACAAATGGGAATATTACCCCCGCCCTGCCTACCTCACAGGGCTGTTGTGAGGAATTGATGAGATGATGTATGTGAAACACTTTGTAACCTGTAAAGCGCTGTGCACACGTGTGGGTGACTGTTCTCATTATGGTCATTGTTATCTTTGTGGGGATGGGGCTGGTGAAGGGACCTCCATGAGGGCTGGGCTAGGGGACCAGGGACCGGGCTGCAGCCAGAGGCATTGGCTGGAGAGATGGGCCCTAGACCCGCAGGGAGCCCTGCAGCCTGTGAGCACCAGAGATCCTCCCCCTCTGGTCTGGGAGCCGCCGTAGGGGCTGGAGGCCCCTCAAGTGTTGGCCTGGACCTATGCAAGCCTTCTTTCTGTAAGCACTTATTGAACACCTACAGTATGCCGCTTCACACATAAAGTGCCCAGTCAGTGGGGGCAGGGGAGGCAGTCTGGGGCTGCCAGACCCAGGTCACCACCCAGCTTTGCCCCGTCTTCCACGAGGCCATCCTCTGAGCCTGTCCTGGACTTCCAGGGGTTCCGGGTTCGGGGCTGGAATCCACCTGCACATGAGCTTAGCAGGAGGGCCAGTCAACGCCTGCCCACCCAAACCACACCTAGACACTCCAAGCTCAGCCCTGGAGAGTGATGCCCCATATAACAGAGCGGGATGAGCCAGGCAGTCACCTTGTCACCTTGGACCTTCTCCAGAGTCAGGGGCCTTGGCTCAGAAAGCTGGGCCAGTGGCTCACCAGCAGCCATGTGCTCCCCCCTGCGTCTGTTAGGAGGGAGGCCCCAGCGTCAGAGAGGCCGGGTCTCCCCCCAGTTCTTCTTTCTCCTTGGGAACTCCTTGGATTCTGCCCCACAGTGGGCCCAGAGTGGCCCTGCTGCCCACTCCTCCTCAAGCTGGAGGAGAACCCCAGCGGTGCAGGAGCTGACGGGCACAGACTGGGCTGAGCACAGCAGGGGAGCACTGGGGAAGTCAGCCCTCAGCAGAAAGAAACTCCAGCGTGCAGCTCTTCCAGTCAGGGCTCTTCCCAGGCGGGGCTCACGGCCCCCACCTAAGCTGGCAGGAACTAAGTAGCTACGCCTGGCACCTTCTAAACCAAGCCTCTGGCGGAGGGCACGGTGGGCAGAGTCCAGCGTGGCGCTGGCACTCATTCATTCATTCATTCGTTCAATCCGAAGACATCCCTGAGAGGCTGCTCTGCTTCTGGGTCCAGCTGATGCCATTCGCAGCCATGGCTGGGCCAGCCTGTCCACGCCCCACCCCCGCCACCAACCAGGACTGCCCCTGGCTCTGAGGAGCGCTCCAGCCCTCTGCACTATGGTGGTATCCCCGGGGAAGAAACGGGATCCTCTCCCTGTAGGGTCCTGGAACACTGGGTGAAGAAGGCTGAGGCTCCCTGGGAGGCAGCCTGGACTGGTGCTTGTGACTCTGGAGGCTGGAGGCTGGAGGTGGGGTCTGAGTTTGAGCTCCAGTTCTGGTGCTGACCAGCTGTGTGAGAGTGTGACCTAACTCTTCTAGCCTCAGTCTTCACACCCATAAAATAAAGACGGTCTTACTAGGCTGGGTCGTTAGGAGGATGAAATGAGGGAACATAGGTGTGTTTGTTGAGGGGGGCAGTCCCTGGCACTCAGTGATCCCTCTATGAATGGTGATGGTGATGATAATCCAACTCTAATACAGATGCAGAGGATGAGGACCAGAGAGGGTGGTAGCTTATCAGAAGTCACACAGCTTCAAAGTGACAGAACCAGGGCCTGATTCCAGACTCCCAGATCCACAGGCTTCTAAACCTGGCTCAGGGCTTCTCAGAGCCACGCCAGGCAGGAGACCACTCTGGGAGCACACGGGGCAGGGAGAGGAGTCCTGGGGTGTGTGAGTGGCCTGTATGCAATGAGGGCCAGTGCTGGCACGTGAGACTTTGAGAACCCGGCAGGCCTGCCCACCTCCCAACAGAGACCAGAGCACAGGCCTGCATCCCAGCCCTGGAAGCCCGGTTGGCACTGTCCTCCATAAGAGACAGCTTGTAGGATTGTGACTTAATCCCTCTGGGATGCCTTGAGGTTCTGGTAAGAGTGTGGGGATCGGGGCTAATTTATTCCTGGCTACTGAGAGGGAACTGACACCCTGAGGAAACTCAAGGACACGAGAAGATCATTAGGTTGTTTTCAGATGGGGGAAGAGGGTCAGGTTGGGGGATGTGAGTGCCTGGCCTCAGCAGACTGGGTTGGCCCAAACAAAGGAGCCTGGGCCTAGGCAGAGCCCAGGCTGGGAGCCAGGAAGCCTGGGTTTCGGTCCTGGTGCAGCCCCTTCCCAGCTGTGTGGCCTTCTTCTGTGGAAGAGGAAATGAGGGCCACCACTGCTAAGAGCCCTGCCAGACTTAAGGGGACCATCCAGGGAAGCCAGGCTGGAGAAGCTACTTTTTCCCTGGCCTGCCAGCCTCCTTGCCCCCTTGCCCTGGCACGGGCACATTGGAGCCTGAACCCAGGTGTGGTTTGGGGACCAGAACCTTCCTGGGCCACCCACATCCCCCTGCAGGCCTTGTGGCCCCACCCTGGCTTAGATCCCATGGGGTTGTGGAATCAGGGTGCGTTGCCACCTTGAACCCCGTAGGGAGCTGACTGCTCTGCTCGCCTTTCATCTGGGGCCATGGGGATGAGGTTGGAGGAAGCTATTGGGGAAAAAGCAAGATATTGGATCCTGAGAGTCCAGCGCACTTTCCTCCCGGGCTGCTCTTCGTGAGATGGGTGTGCCCTGAAGAGAAAGTGTGTGAAGACTGGGAACCCGCCGCAGCCTGCAGTGGGCCCTGCCAAGGACGACACAGGAGGGTGAGTATTGGAGGGAGCAATGAGCACCAGGACCCCTCCCTGGCTCACCCCTCACAAGTCAGAATATGAGGCTCAGAGATGGAAAGTAACCCGCCTAGAGTTACACAGCAGAGCAGCAGAGGGAACAGGGGCTTTAGAGTCAGGCAGACCTTGGTCCAAATGCCATCTCCACCACTGAGTCCCATATGCAGAGTGGGGTCAAGAACCCTGTGTTTATAGGGTGTCTGGGAAGATTAAAGGCAGTGTTGTGAAGTGCGTCTACATGGTGCGTGGCCCCTGTTTGAGGTGCACTGATGACCACTGTGTCAGCGTGGCACCCTTATGCACATGCAGGGAGGGGTGGCTGAGCTCAGGAGCTGGTAGGACACGCGGGGAGCCAAGAGCACTGGAGCTCCACGGGCGGTTGGGCTGGAAACCAAACCTGGGCCTGCCCTCTGCTTTGCCACTGGAGGCCTCAGGGCTGTGGGGGAGGATGGGAGCAGACTCTGGGGCCATCCCCTGTGTGCTGAGGACAGAGAGCAGCCGTGCCCTGGGGCCCTGGAGGACAAGGCTACACGCTGTGCATGTTGGGGCGTGGGGATATCACAGAGAGAGAACAAGGGAGAAGGGGTCAGAGGAGCAGTGTAGACCCCTGGCTGGTGTCAGGAGTCCCTGGGGAAGTTTTGTCACCAGCTGTCCAAGGGACCTTGAGTATTTTAGGGCCTGGAGTCAGGGTACGTGAGGCACAAGGAGTAGGGGCAACATGGACCAGCTGGAGTGACATGATCTAGTGGAGCCCTTGCACAAGCCGGTTCCGCGGACCAGCATCTTCCCTGCTGCTCTCCTCAATCTGGTGTCCTCTGAGGACATGCCAGCTGGTACGGGACTGAGCGCTCCCCCAGGTCCCATGCAAACTGCCCCAGCTCCAGCCTCCTTCCTGTCTGCCTTGCGAGAGAAGGAAAAGTCAGATTGGCCACCTACCAGCCAATGGGTTGGCTGCCTTGAGGTCAGGTGCCCATCCCCTTGCCCAGTCAGCTGTGGCCAAGGAGCTCAACCTTGCGCAAGCCAAGTTGGGTGAAGATGGTGCCGAAAGGATGAGGGACTGTGTCAGCTATCTATTTCTGCATAACAACACCCCAACATTTAGTGGCTTAAAACAACCACCATCTATTTGTCCCCAGTTCTGCCACTTGGGCAGGGCTTGGTGAGGACACTCGTCTGCTCTGTTGGTGTCGATGGGGAGGCCTGACTGGAGCTGAAGATCCCAGGTGGCCTCTGACCATATGTGTCGCCTCGGCGGGAAGCCCAGAAGAGCTGGAGGACAGCTGGCTTCTCTCATTGCGTGTGGTCTCTGCGGGCTGGCCGGACTTCTCCACAGGGCTCAGCACCCCAAGATGGCCAGAACGGACGCCTGGGCCAGGAAGTCCCACAGCATCCCATCGGCTGCATTCTGTTGGTCAAGGCAGGTCACAGGTCCCTCAGATTCAACGGGAGGGAGGACAGTTCCCACCTCTTGACAGGAGGAGCTACACAGGCACACGGCAAAAGGGCAGGCGGGATGTGAGAGTCGCTGCAGCCACCTTTGGAAGTGACCTTCCGTAGGGACCTCTGCTGTGTCTCATTGCTGTGAGGAACTGTACAGGCTGCGACAGTTTGCCCAGGAGTAGGGGGCTTAGAGTGACAGTGCCCGGCCCAGTGACCTACAGCTGGTGAGTAAGGAGCCAGCACTTGAACCCAAGTTTGCCACCCTCTGCTCCAGTGTCCTTCCCGTGGCAGGCGACGCAGGAGGGTGCTGCCGAGGAGATACGGCAGCAGTCACAGCAGCTGCTGCTCATCAAGGCCTTGGGCCAGGCACCAGCCCACGCGCTTTCTTACTCGACCCTACCATGAGGTGGGTCTAATATGCTCCCTTTCAGACGCGAACACTGAGGTTCAAGGAGGAGAAGTGATTTCCCGGGCCCACCACCGGTAGGTGCTGAAGTGGGGACTCATACTCGGGCGCAATACTTCACTGCATAAAAGGCACCAGACTGGGCCCCTCACTTGAACCACTCCAGACTCAGGCTTCTCATCTGGGAAGTGGGCACAGCCACATCAGCTCCTGCAGCCTCCTCCCTTGGCGGACTGGGATGACGAGTGTGCCGTGGCACAGGTAGGCGGGCACGTGGGGCAGGGGCAGGATCAAAGCTGTGGCCAGTCAGCTCCCCGCTGCTGCTCCCAGTCCACCTGGCATCTCGGTAGGCCCTAAGACTGGGGTGTAATACACAGGCCCAGCAGCCTGTCTGAGGGACTGTCTGAGGCCAGTGGCCACACAGCGTATCTCTGGGAGGACAGAGCCCTCCCCTGGGAGCTCCGGTCTCTAACTGCCTGCGGGAGCTGACTGCTCGGCCTGTAAGGGGATTTGTAGCCTCCCATAAGTTTATTACGGCATACCCTGCATCCCCAGCCCAGGCCCGCCGTCATGCCAGGTGACAGTGCTGGTGTCTGGGAAGGCTAGAGTGGGGACCTTGGGGGCCATGAGACTAGGGGGA
>VBSM01001118.1:818777-844446 GCA_008086735.1 Cheirogaleus medius
TCCCCCTAGTCTCATGGCCCCCAAGGTCCCCACTCTAGCCTTCCCAGACACCAGAGGAAAAGACAAAGGCAGGCAGGAGAGAAGAGGGCTGGGCCCTCCCTACCATGCCTCCTGCTTCCCAGGGGCCGGAGCGCAGCCCAAAGGCAGCGATCAGCACGACCATCTCCCAATTTAAGATGAGAAACACAAATCTCAGAGAGGCTGAGCCACTGCCCAGGGTTGCATAGCTAAGTCATGCCACCTTAGGAAGCACAAAATGCTCCATGTGTGCTTCTATTTTGTAGATAAGGAAACTGAGGCACGGGGAGGAGAAGTGACAGGTCCAAGGTCACAAAACGAATGAGTCGGCAATAGCGCCAGCTCTGAGGCAGCGGAACTGGGAGGTGGCAGCTCGGAGACAGCCACCATGGCATCCAGAAAGCCGTCCCACTGGGACACTCAGTCCCAGGAGGGCACAGCTGGAGGCCCTGACTTTGCTGTCTGACTCGCAGACATTTACATAGCTCATTAAAAAAATATGGCGTCATAAAGAGGAGAGATGTGGGCACAGTAAACCCTCATCCCCTCTGTTGTCTGCCGGCCCCAGGGCCTCTGTCAGGACACGCCAAGGGCACGGGGGGGGGGGGGGGGGGGGGGGGGGGGGGGGAGAAGCCGGGCGGGAAGCGTGTGCAGCTGCCCCTCAGCGTCCCCCGGAGCCGGGCCTAGGTGAGTTTCCCACGCCTGCGTCTCTCCTGGGCTCTGCCGCAGCCCCGCGGGCGGAGGTGGGGTGACCTTGGTCAAGTGCCTGAGCCTCTCTGGGCTGAACCTCCCCAAGGGCCTGAGCGAAGCCTAAACTGACTGGGTCTCCCCCCAGTTCTCTCCATCTTCAGGGTTCACCCCAGACTTCGGTGGTGTTCCCGGTCTCACTTCCCTGCCCTCACGCTGCCCGCAGCTTGAGTGAGGCAGTCACAGCCTGTCCAGCAGGACGTTTACAGCCCTGCCTTGGGCCCATGAGCCCCTTTCCACCCTCCCACTGCCGTGCGGTCGCCTGGAACAGAGCAGGAGCCTGCGGCCATCGCCTGCCCCGCCCTCACCCGGCCCCCAAACCTCCCTCAGGCGCTGCTCAGTAGGGACCTGCAGAGCCCCTAGAGGCTTTGCCATTTGAGCAGCCACCTCCCCTCCATACCTGGAGGTCACCCCTCAGGAGTCTCCCTGTGTCCTTCTCAGGCAGCCTGCCAGTCATCCACCACCTGGGGTGAGTCCCTGCCCCTCTGCCTCACTTTCCCTCTATGTGCAGCTGGGGTTGGACAAGATGGGCTCCAAGAGTCCCACCAGGCAAGACAGCCCCTGAGGAGTGGACAAGATCCTCTGCCCCAGGGAGGCACCAGCAGGGAAGTAGGGAGCAGTGGAGGACCTGCAGCCAGAGCGCGGAGCCGGACTGCCTGCCACTGGCTGGCACCTGGCTGGCCGAGAGCCAGGAGGACAGCTGTTCCCTTTCTCCTGTGGGACAGCTGGAAGGGACAGGGACACCGCAAGGTTGATGGGCCCCTGCCATTGCGCAGAGACAGAGGGAGTGCTGGCAGTGCAGGGCAGGTGGAGGGGTCCCGTGGTGAGGCTGAGAGCTGCAGAGGGCAGATCATGACGGGTCCCCAGGTCCCAGCTGGGCCCTCCAGCCGGCCTCCAGCCCTCCCCCCACAAAAGCAAGCTCTCCAACACTCTTATGGGAAGCAGGTGGATGAGGGGAGGCACCTGGTCAGCACCCTGCAGCTGTGGCCCCAGGCAGTGGCAGGCTAAGGGAGATTCCCCTCCATGCAGAGAGCAGACGGGGAGATCAAAGGCAAGCACCAGATTCTCAGGGCTCCCAGGCCATCAGCTGCAGTTCCCCTGGCTTAGGATGAGGAGAATCCACTTTGAACACTTCCTCCTTGCCCTTGAAGCCTCCCCTGGGCCAGAGACAGAATCTCTCCTCCTATTGGCTCTTGGTGCCTGTGTGGAAGGTAGGGAGGGTGTGGGTGCCTGGGGCAGCTAAGGCAGGGTGTTCTGTAGAGCACCATCCAGGCAATAGGGAGCTCTGGTGGGCTCTTGAGCATGAGAGGGTTACACTCAGAATCTAAAAAGGAAAGATTTGAGCTGTGGGAACAGAGGAGGGAGAGGCTGAAGCCCCTTCTTTAGGGTGAGTATGCACACCTCTCTGTTCACACACACAGTCCCTCCTCCGGCAGGCACGTATGTGCACACAGAAGAGCTCGCATTTGCACAGCCTCACACATTCTCCCACACAGACACGCAGTAATCTGTGTCCACACAAAACCTTTTCAAGGCACTGGCACGAGCAAACACCGTCAATTTGCAGCAGGTAATAGCTGTTACATTGAAACGCGTAAGCTGAACCCGCGCATTGACACTAACACACAGACCCACGGAGCAGCCCGCACCCCTCATGCACACAGAGGTGGGGACATGCACCCACGCTGGCAGGTGTTGAGATACGTCCCAACCAAGCCCCCAAGCTCCAACCATCGGAGCCCTCCTAGAGGCAGGCGCCTGGCCGGTCTCCATCCTGCGGTCTCTCTCCTTCCTGGGATCACAGCGCAGCCAGGCTGGACTCTGTGTTCAGCCCTGCACACACATGCATCCCCTTGCACGCGCCGGCATAACCGGGGGTAGCAGCCTGGAGCCTCACTCCCGCCCTCGGAGCCGCGACCGGCCAATGAGAGTGCGCCAGGCACTGTCTCCTAGGCGACCAGAAGCTGCTTGGCTTTGGGCTGGAGGGGCGTGGCCACGGGGACCCCTACTCACTGGGGACCCCTACTCACTGGGGACCCTGTGCACTCGACCCCATTCTTAAAGTGTTCGTTAGAAGGCAGGGCTAGGCTGAGGCAGGAGTGGTAGGGTGCCCCAGAGGCGCCAGATACTGAGACGGAAATGAACCCAGCCACGCTCGTCCCTCTGGGTGGGCTGGGGACAGATGAGCATCCTGGCCAGAG
Organism: Cheirogaleus medius; assembly: GCA_008086735.1. NCBI lineage: Eukaryota > Metazoa > Chordata > Mammalia > Primates > Cheirogaleidae > Cheirogaleus > Cheirogaleus medius. The sequence continues at coordinate 821,744 of VBSM01001118.1, forward strand.
GTGCCGTGTGGCTGTGAGGGTGCCTGGCTCGAAGTCTCCAGGGCGCCTCCGTGGCCCAGGCCTGTCCCCGCTCTCCAGAGGGCTCTGAAGTGGCCGCACTGGCCGCCTTTCTCGTCCCCAGAGTCCCAAGCTCCTCCTCCTCCAGGCTCATCCATGTACTTCCCCTGCTGGGATGTTCCCTGCCTTCTCCCCAAGCCCAGTTCTAAATCAGTCCCATGGTTTAGGGCCTGCCACCTGGGGACACATCAAAACACAAAGCATACCATGAGGGGGGGCTCGTCCAAGGGGCTGAGTGTCGGGATTCCAGAGCATGGGGGCAGGTGTCTGGAGGCAGGTGACCTGGGTCCAAACCCTGGCCCTGCCATGTGCCAGCTGTGTGAGTCGGGCAAGTTGCCCATGTAACTTACGAAGGGTATGCTAGACCACACCTGCGAAGCACTTACAACAGTGTCTGGCACGGAGCAAGTGACCAGTAAATGTCTGCTTCTACTATTAGCATTCTTACGGATCCCTCACACAGCTCCCAGCCCCCAGCCTTCATTCAGAACACTCCCAACTATCATGGGCCCCTGGACCCGGTGACTCACGGTGGTGGTAGACAAGGAGTTTGTCCCCGCAACACAGACAGACCCATTCCGATAGCGGGTGCCCTGTGCAAAAGCGAGACTTGTCTCCGTGAGGTGGAAATTGAGAGTCGTGGTGAAGACCAGTCATAATGGTCTTTTACCCTGTGAGATGCAAAGCTTCCCTGCCCTCTCTCTTTAGGAACGTTATAAACGAGCGTGACTTCTAACAGGCCTCTCACATTCTCCGGCTCGCAGCCGGTCGATTGCAATGGCCGCTCTGGGAAGGGCCTGTGGCTCTCGGCCTTGGAGAAAGCCGTCACTGTTCATCCTCCTGTTTCCACTGGAAGGGGAGGTTGCTCCTCACCAGAGAGCAGGGTCTCAACTGCAGGAGGGGGCTTTGCTCAGGGTCTCCCCAACACTCTCTCACCCCACACTCAGTCTGTAGTTACACATTTACCCAGGGCTGCTGCTGCGTGTGTCCGTGCTGGAATCTCACTCTGCTCTGTCTCCCGGGGCCTCCCTCCTGACTGGGTCGGGTTCTAGCCCCGCTCAGCTGCTACTCCCTATGTGACCCTGACCAGTTTCCCCTCCCTGGGTCTCGATTCCCCATCTGTAAAGTGGGGTGAGGACTCCTGCTCTGCAGCACGCCCCTCCTCCCCCTTTCCCACGTCTATCCAACACCTACTTTCGCCAGTCCCGGGCTGGGCACTGGCAATATTGCAAAGAACAAAACAAGCAAAGTGCGTGCCCTCAGGGAGACTGGACACCAACCAGGGATTCACTCAGGGAATACACATTTAAAAATTATGATCAGAGATATGAGTACCAGGAACTATGAGAAATCACGTGGGGTAGACAGAAGCAGGCTCTGTGCTTTCCAAAGTGCTCTCTAGCCTGTGTAACAACAGCGACGATGGCCATGGAGTAATCATAGCTCTTAGCTCGCAAGCACACCTGTGTGCGGACTGGGCCCACCTCTCCAGCAGCATCTCTTTCAGGGCCTGGACCCAAGTAGAATTGTCCCGAAATGGTCAGCCCTGGGCAAGCAGCAGCCCCCCACTCCCTTATCGCTGCAGGACCTCCACTCTACCCTGCTTTGCATAATTGGCTTCCGTGTGCTCGCTGGCAGTGACTTGGCATACCCCGGTTTATGTCTCTGCTCTACACTAATCAGCCAGGCGCCCCGAGGCACATTACTGCACTTCTCTATAAAACAGGCCTAATCATTCCACTTTACAGGGTTGTTGGGAAACTTGGAAACAATGCTCGTGGAAAGCACCTGGCCTAGGGGATGTGCCCATAGGTGCCAGCTGCTGTCCTTCGCTGGGCCTTCCAAGGAATGGAGTGCAGGCTGTGGGCTTGGATACGTTTTAGCTTTCAGCCAAAACTGTTTGAGTGCTAGGAACAGCAGTCCATTTAAAGCTGTCCTCTAACAAGGAGGTTTCTGTAAGGATATAGAATCTCAGGGAAGCCCAGGCCTGCCTCAAGGGATAGGAGGTGGGGAGGCACTTCCTCTCCTCTTGGCTCAGCTCCTGGCTGCACGGCAGCTCAGGTCACCTGTCCTTCTCAGCAGAGGAATGGCTTCCTCTCCTGCTCAATCAGGGGGTCCTTGACTAAGCAGTAGCCCTAAGATGGCATCTTCGGCTCCCACAGCAACTCACGCAGCCTCCATGTTCAATTCCAAATTCCCAAGAGAAACCATGATGGGCCAGGATTAGGTCAGGTGTCCATCCTTGGTGCAGTTAGCTGAAGCAGGACCAGAAGGTAGGAAAGCCACCTCTTCCAGGCTGTGGGAGGGGCAGGCATGTGGGTAGAGTGAAATTGATGGCTTTTCCTAGACCAGTGGTTCGCAACTCTCTCTGCACATTGGAATCGCCAGGGGAGGTTTAAAAATATGCTGATATCTAACTCCTGCTCCCAGACATTCTGATTTCATTGGTGTGGGCGCTGCGTTCCCTAGGTGATGCTCATGTGCAGCCAGGTACAGACCACTGCCTTAAAGACTTCCTGGTCACGGCATCCACACTGCAGGTGCCATCCATTCCTCTAATTTGGTCTCATTTCGGGCCATGTGAAAGGTTCACCCTCCCTGGCCTAAATCAGTGTTTCCCAGATAGTCCCAAGAGAAGATAAGGTCAGAATTCTGGTTCCCAGTCCTGGCCCAGCTTTCCTAAATCACAATGCCTAGGGAGGAGCCCTGGTGATTCTTACCACCAAGCAAGTTGGAGGACATTGGGCTAAATGGGGACTACTCACCATCAACACATCTGATGTGCAATTGTGAGGGGAAATAGCCCAGGTGCAGTGGAAACGCCCATGTAACAAAATGGGATCGTAATACTTTCTCAGCCCTGCTGCACAAAGCTGTCATCAGTTGTGGCCAACCAGTCCAGTCCTCCCTGCTTCTCCTGAGAGGAGCAGGTGGTAGGGGCAGGCCTGACTCCCCAGATCTCTGTGCCGAAGAACAGAGTGAACATTCATTGTTTTGTGTGCTCAGAAGGGCTCCTGTTTTCGCAAGGTGCTCCTCAGCCCCCTCCCGCCCCGCCTGCCATCCTATGGTGTGAATAGGAACTGCCCTTTTCTTACTAGGGGCACCTGACCCGAGCTGGGCTAACCACACCCACACTTCCTTGCTGCTGAGTGGACAAGGAATCAGAACCCTTTCCTAGGAGACTGGAACTTGGAACTGGAGAATGTCACTATTGGCTTTTCTCTGGAGCGAGGCCGGGAAAAGTGAGCCTGGGCGCTGTCGGGAGCCATGTTTCCAGTTCACAGAGGACGCAGGGAGGAGCAGGGCCCAGCCAGGCAGAGTCCCTGACTCCGGCTTTTCTCTGTAGTCCCCTCAGCAGCCCAAGGTTGGGTCCCAACACCCCTAGGGCACAGCCACAATTAGTGGCTTTGCTGCCACATACCGTGGCCTGCTGACTCCCTCCTTCGTTCCTTCCCAGCTAAGTCTACATTTTATCTGAGAGTCTGCTCCTCTCTCTTCGGTCCCAGCATCCCTCCCTGTCTTAAAGCCAGTTTCAGCAGATTTCTGCTCTTTTCAAACAAAGTGCCCTTTGAATGTAAGGCTGCAGAGAAATTTTAAGAACCACAATTGCAGAATGAGCTGCCAGGCCTCCCTCTCCCAAACTGAAACCCCTTGTCTGTGTCTGTGTCTAGACCTAGAGCTAGAAGGTCTGTCATCTCTTTCCCTCAGCACATCTGCTCCATCCAAGCCTCTCCCTCCCTCACTCTCAACACGCACGTAGCAGAGCTTGACGCCCCGAGTGCAGCCCCTGCGGGGAGCCAGCACACCTTGTATTTCAGTTCCCTGCAACTAACCTCATCTCTGTGCCCTGATTTCAAATTCCCATGGGGCACACTCTGATTGGCCATGTCTGAGTCAGGTGACTTCAGCCTGGCCAATCAGCTGGGGCTGAGGGAGGGCGGCCACGGAGAACTAGCTGCCCCTTCCTGGTGGGGGGAGCAGAGATGACTGTGGCTGGTAGAGCGCAGGAAGTTGTGACTGCCCAGAGCAGGGGCCTCAGAGAGGCCACGTGCTGGTCACTAGGCCCATGGACAGCATCGTCGGAACTCTGGGACACGAGGGAGGTTACCTGTGATACATGTCAGCGAAGTCCCACTTGGTCCATGAGGGCTTGTTCCTCGGCAAGTCAAGAAGAGAACCGGAGTCTCCACCGCGGGCAGCGGCTCTGCGGCAGGCCGAGTGGCTGGCCAGGAGGGACAGGCAGGGGCGACCCTCACCTCAGCCGTGAGGCGGCAGCTGCAGCCTGCTTTGCATCCTTCCAGATATTTCCAGTAAATAAACAGTGACGCTTTGGATATCATGTTAATTTCACAGGCGGCTGCTCTGCTGACAGTTTCCACACTCCGCCAGCGCCTCTTGTCAGTTTTATACTCACTGGCGGACGCTAGCCCTGCTCACAGGCTGCCCAACGTGCAGACGTAAAAACAAATGGCTCAGAAAGCTCTGGTGAAGGGACGGGAACAACGTGGGTGCCCAGGCTGGGGGAGAGCAGGGCCTTACAGTCGACTGGGGCAAGGACTAGGTTGCAGGGCTTAGAATCCACTAGTGTGACCTTGGTCAAGTCTCTCTACCTTCCTGGACCACAGTTTTTGCAGCTATGAACTAGGCATAATGTTGCAGCGCTGCTTCTTTGGGACTCTGGGTAATCCTTGCCTCCTAAAGCCCCTTAAGCTTCACAGGGGAATCCCATCTCAGTGGGAAGTGAGGTTCCTGCTCCAGCTGTCAGCTGCATAAGCCAGCTAGGCCACAGGGGTAGTGGAGCTGGGGACCTCTGCCTTGTCCCAAGCCCAGCCAAGCAAGCCCCTTGGAGCATTTGGGCTTCTTGCTAACATGCATAGTTATGAGGTCTCATGCACATCCATGGCTATTCCCATTCTAGACTGAGCTCTCACCTCCTCCTTGCAGGGGTCCTCCTGTGCTCTAGGACCCCCACTGTTAGCTCTACTCCTGGGCCTCAGTCTCTTCTCTTACCGGCAGCCCACAACACTGCCCCCCAGCTGATGCCAGCCCACACTGGGAGCTGAAGGGTGGCTGACTCTTTTCCTCCTCTGGCCACTCCTGCAGCCCTCCTCCAGGTGGGAAGGGACACTTGCGTCAACTGGGCTAGTCCTGCCACACTTCTCTCTACCACATTCCCTAGGCCCAGGTTGGACCCTAAGAGGGACCAGGCTGAGTCTAGGTCTCAAGCAAGTACAATGACTGCACACCTCCTTATCTGCCACCTACTCCCTGAAGGAAGCCTTCACTAGCCTGGAAGGACATCTAGGGGACACTGCAGCCCAGGGTGGTGACAGGGGACAGGGGGCTACATCTCAGCCTCTCAGATCACTGTCTAGGAAGGCTCAGAGGGCCATCTTCTCTGGGAGCAGGGTTCTGGGGCGCCCACATGGCAGCTCACACCCACGCACTCCTGGTGCCTGCTTCTGCTCAATAAAGACTCATTAATGGACTAAAGTGAATTGGAGTCATTAACACTGATATCAGAGGCAGGCAGAGGTCAGCCCCTGCCCTCCAGACCCAGCCTGCAGTCTGGGGAACTTGGGCAAGGCCTTCAGCTCTCTGAGCCTCAGGGCCCTCACCAATAAACTGGGACACAAATGCCCCCCTCGGATGGCTTCCCATAACCTGCTGAGGTCGGCATTCAAAGCCTCTTGCTCTGGCTCTTTCCCACCTCCTAGTCCCTGCTGCCCAACATGCAGATTCACGTGCTCACACACCCAGCCGGGGGCTGTGTTCCCTTCACGCACCGCGCACCAGCACGCTCCAGCCTTCACACACGTTCCCGCTGGCTGGAACTTCAGTCCTGTTTTCTCCCTTCCCTGCCCCAGACTGCTAACCTCCTCAGCAGCCTTCAAAACCCTGTGCCAAAGTTACCTCCTCTAGGAAGGCTTCCCTGACGCATCCCCACTCCAGCAAGGTTCAGGTGGTCTCCCTCTCTGGGCCCACCTAAGGGAACTACCCATAAGGGGGGTTATGTTTTGGAAAAATTTGAAAGAAGCCGCACTTTCCCCTTGAGAAATTGCCCAGGAGGGCTTGTCCCTCAGCAAGGCCAGAAGAGAGCAGGGCCCAGCTTCCCTCTGCCATCAGTAATGCAGCCGCCTGCTCAGGTGTCTGCCTCCCTCCCCAGGCTGCCACCTGCTTGAGCAAGGCCACAGCCCTGGTCTGTCTCACCCCAGGGCTCAGCACACAGTAGGTGCTTTCCTCAGCTGGGCTCCCAGAGGGGGCAATAAGGGTTAGTTCCAGGTGCTCTGTCCAGCACCCTTTCTGCAAAGGGCATTTGGCAGGAAGGAGGGGCATGGCCCCTCAATCCCCTCTGTACCCCTACGCTGTCCCTGAGGGGCACCTTTAGAATGATCTAATTTTTACAGATTTTCCTCCTTAATTACAGCCCATGTAACAAACAATAAATAAATGAAGGAGGGAGGGAAGGAGAACAGGGAAGCTGCCTATCTCTCGCTGCTACAGTCCAGGAGCTCTGAGCCGGGACAAAGGCAGTTGGGAGGGAGAGAGGCTTTCAGACTGGAGCATGACGCTGTCTCTCTCTCTCTCTCTCTCTCTCTCTCTCTCTCTCTCTGTCTCTCAGTTTCTCTGGTGCTCGCTGAGCAGCTGCCCCCACTCCCCCAGCTCTAAGACACGACACACTGGGGTCTGTCCAGGCCACAGAGACCTTTTTGACCATTTGACCACACCAGGCAAATAGGAGCTGTCTAGACCTCTCCCTTCTCTGGCCTCTGGGGAGGGAATGGTCTCCTAAACAAAGACCACCAACTACAACGGCCATTTACAGAAGGCCTTTTATGTGCCGGGCACTCTGCTCAACCACTACTGCTGAACCTCACCCTAAGCCGTCTACAGAGGGAGAAACTGAGGCCCGGAAGGTTAAGTGGTCCTCTGCAAAGAGGAGGGTCTGATTGCAAAGCTTGCACTGTTCATTAAACCAGACTGCCGGCCACATGGGCAAGCCCGCCCGCCCTGAGGATCAACACCCCACGCTTGGTTTGAGCATCTCCTGGGGCTTTTGCGCTGTTATCTCTGCTGCCCAGCAAGGGAAACAACTCCCTCTCTTTTGTCTCTCTGGGCTGCGTGTGGGCAAGGCGGAGCCACGGAATCCTTCCCCTGTTCCACTGCATGCACCGGGTGGGTGGAGATGGTCAGGAGAAATTTTATTGCAAGGGCTGTAAAAGCCAAACACAAAGGAGTCCCCACAAAATGCCCAAACAAACAAACAAAACTCACATTTTTTTTAAAGCATGCAATCATGATGGCCAAGTCCTGGTTTCTTTTTTCTTTTTAATTTCAAAATATTAAGGGGACATAAATGTTTTTCTTACATGGATACCTTTTATAATGCTTAAGTCGGGGCTTTTAGCATGCCCATCACCCAAGTAGTGTTCATCGTACCCGATAGGGCAGTTTTTACCCCTCCTCTACCCCCACCTCCCCCTTCTTGGTTTCCAATGACCTTTACATCTCTTTGTGCCCCTGTGTGCCCATCATTCAGCTCCCAGTTATTAGAGAACTTGTGTTTGGTTTTCCATTCCTGAGATACTTCACTTAGGATAATGGTTCCATGCAAGTTGCTGCAAAAGACATTATTTCATTCCTTTTTTTGGCTGAGTAGTACTCCATGGTAAGTAAATACCACATTTACTTTATCTGCTCATGAATTGATGGGAACTTGGGTTGATTCCACATCTTTATGATTGTGAATTGTGCTGCAATAAACATTCGAGTGCAGGTGTCTTTTTTATAAAGCGATTTCTTTTCCTTTGGGTTGATGCCCAGTAGTGGGATTGCTGGGTCGAATGGCAAGTCTACATTTATTTCTCTGAGGAACCTCCATACCGTTTTCCATAGCCAAATCTTGGTTTCTAGTCTGTCAAAGTTGCAGCATCCGGTGTGGGACAGGAAGCACCAGCATTTGCGGGGGCTCAGAGTCACCTTGCCTTCCATTCACAGACTCCTTGGGGAAGAGCTGGCCCTGAGGAAGAAGTCATCCAAACCCAGCTCCTCAGGCCAGGGCTGATTCCCTCTCTTTGTCAAGAGCCCTGTCCCTTAGAGGAATCTGGATTTCTCTGATTTTAGGGGTGGGTGAATTCCTGTCCACCTGCCCCGCCCCCAAGGCTCTTGGAATAGGAATGGACAGTGGCAGCTTTGGCCTCTAGAAGGGCAGCAGGAGGCAGCATGCTGCCCTGAGTGTGTCCTTCCTGTCCCTGCCCCACCTGTGGGCTCAGCCCCACGTCCAGCCGTGCGGCGGGGCTCTCAGGAGTACCCAGGCCAGCTGGGGAGGCGGCATCCAGGCAGGGACAAAAGGCAGCCAGCCATGTGAGGTCTGGCAGCTCATTCATTCATTCGCTCACCGAATGCCAGTGGCGCCCACCGTGTGCCCAGCAGTGCGCCCTCTGCTCCAGGCACTGGGGACACAGGGAAGAACCAATGGCCCCGAGCTCCCGCCTGTGCCGACCTGTGGCCTTGGACAGCAGCAGCAAACGTGTTCTATAAAGGGCGGATAGTGAGTATTTTAGGCTTTGTGGGTCACATAGAGCCTCTGTTGCATGTTTATCGTCGTTTTCTTGCAAACTTTGACGAATGTAATGACTATTCTTCGTTCATGGGCTACACAAAAGCAGGGTGCTGTGTGAATTTGGCCCACAGACCATAATTTGCCAACCCTGGTCCAGTGCAACACTGTCCAATAGGAGAATAATGAGAGCCATGTATTAAATTTTAAATTTCCAGTAGCCACAATTTAAAAAGCAAAATCGAACAGGTGAAGTTGATTACAATAACATTATCTATTTAAGCCAATATATCCATAATATTGTTATTTCAACATGTATTCAATATTTTAAAATTAACGAGACAGTTTACATTCTTTTTTCGTACCAAGTCTTCAAAACCTGGTGTGTATTTTGTACTTACAGCTCACCCTGATTCGGACTAGCCACGTTTCAAGCGATCAAATATCCACATGGAGCTAGAGGCCACAGCATTGGGCAGCACAGGTCTAGTGGAAGGAACAAACAGCAAACAACATAAATAAGTAAAATAGGCCAAATATTTGAGGGTGGTCAGCGCTGTGGAGGAGAATAAAGCAGGGAAGGGGATAGGGAGCGCTGGGTAAGAGTCCCTGTGACTCCTGGGCCGCTCCTAGGTCTGGGAATTTCACTCAGGCCAAAGATCCTGTAATTCCCAGGGAAGCAGGGAAGTTGCCTGCAGCATTGTTGAATCTTCCAGTGGACAAGAACTGAGAGGCAGCATCACGCCCGCCCCTGCTCAGGGAGGGACGTCTTTCCAGCACCTTGACAGACTCCAGTCCAGCCTCTACTTACTCATGGGGAGTTGGTTGCCTCCCTAGGCAGCCTCTTCCTCCAGGCTGGTGTCTCTGATGTCGCCCCTTCCTTCTTCTTGACTTTGTACCCAGAGTGATATATTTTTTCTAAATTTTCTTTATTGTAAATGGTAAAATACACATAACATAAAATGTACTGTCTTAATATTTTTAAGTGTACAGTTCAGTGGTATTAAGGACAGTCACTGTTAGAGTGATATTTTTAAAAAGAAAATATTTTTATGTTAAAATTTTTCAGTAGTTCTCCACTGCTCTTAAGTCGAAGTCCAAAGTCCTTACCATGGTCCACACAGATGCATCAGCCAGGGTAATTTTGGCTGCAAGTAACAAAATATCCAGTGAGTACTGGCTTACACCATAAAGAAACGTATTGGCTCGCAAAACGTAAACTTACGTAGGTGGGCCTCAGAGGTCGTTGGTTCAGCAACTCAAAGATAGAATTCCTTCTCTCGCCTTTCATTGGCCAGAGTTGAGTCACATGCCCATTCCTTAACCAATGACTAGACCCTTGATCTGAGGTCACGTCGCCAAACTGCACTGCTGGGGGAAGGGCGGGGCGGATGTTGTGCTGCCGCCACACTGTGTCCACACGCCATGCCTCCAGCTCTTCCCCAGCCTAGCCTCCCGGTCCAGCCCCCTCAGCCCTGCAAAGTGCCCCCTTTGCCTCTGAGTCTTCACACATGCTGTTCCTTCTCCTTGGAACGCTTTTCCCAGGGGTGCCTGCATCCCCTGCCTTTGCCTGGCCATCTTCTCTTGCCCTCTAATCCTCAGGCCCATGTCATCTCCTCAGGAAGACCATGGCTGGTCTCCTGACCAGGTCAAGGGCTCTGTGAAAAAGGACAGGGACCACAACCGACTCACTTCCCAGTGCCCAGAGCAGAAGCTGTGCGAACGAGGCGCTCAAGAAGTATTGGTCAAATAGGCACAAGTCCCAGATTTGCCTCTGACCTTGGGCATGACCTTGAGCACTTCCCTGGGCCTGGCCTGGGTTTGGGGATGGTGGGAGGATGGGAGTGCAAGGGGCTGAGGCAGGGAAGCAATCCAAGGGCCACCTGCTGCCACTCTGTGCAGGGCAGGGTCTCTGATGCCTGCAGAGCTCATGCTGAGCTGGCTCGGAGGCTCTAAGAGAGTGGGCGGCAGGGAAAAGCAGGACTGAGATTCCATCAGACGCTCACAGAGCCTGCTCCCTGGAGCCCCCACGCCTTTGTTCCGTTTAATCAATATGTAATTAAGCTGAAATCCCAGCTTAAGAATTTCCAGCGGTGCTAAGACCAGACTTTCAGAGGGTCTGACAGAGCCGAGGCTCCTGGGTCCTGCAGCTATTAGCCCCTCACCAGCCTGGCCTGCTGCCGCCCTGCCGGGCCTCAAGGTCACCTTCCCCAGCCGACCAGGCCAGTGTGGGACTCTGGTCTTCCACAAGCTTTCCGGGGGTGAGGGGGCATCTCAGGAGCAGGTGCATGCTCACTGGGTCCCCAGCCCTGCCCTGGGTCATCGGGGCTCTGGTCACCGTCATGTGATGAGGGTGACTGAAAGAGAGTGTGGTCGTGGCAGAACTGGGACTCAAGCCTGCCTGTTCCGCTGCCACCTCCTGTCTCCTCCCTCCTCTGAGTGACCCAGACAAGGGCGCCAACACCACCACTGTGTGTGCTGAGCACTCGCTGTGAGCCAGAGGCTATTCTGACAGCTTTACCTGCATGAACCCATTCAGTCCACGCAACAGCCCCATGAAGGAGGTACTATTATTAACCCCATTTTAAGATGAGGAAACTGAGGCACAGAGCACTTGGTGTCGCCAGCTAGTTGATGGCAGAGCTAAGACTTGACCCCAGGCCGTGCTTGCTCCAGAGCCCTTACCCACGAAGGGACCTTGCTAAGGGCTGCCTTGGAGGACACAGCCTCTGTGATGCCCTGCCACCGCCAGCAGGCAGAGCCCCTACCCGCCTCCTGCCCTGCACACATGGCCTCCACGAGCCCCAGAATTTGCTCTCAGAAAAGAGGCAGAAAATCCTCCTGGGGCTCAAACAATCAACACCTAGGGGTCCCAGAGCTCCCACATGGACAGTTCCGTGTTCAGGGATGTCTCAAACTCTGCCCTCGGACCAACCCTGGCCGATAGAAATATAACATGAGCCACAAACACAGGCACATATGGAATTTAAACTTCCTAGTAACCACCTTAAAGAAAAAGAAAGAGTGGAAATGAATTTTAAGATATATTTTATTTAACCCCATGCATCCCAATTAAGATCATTTTAACATGTAGTTAGTATCAAAAATTATTGAGATATTTCACATTGTTCAATTGTTCTAAGTCTCTGAAATCCAGGGCGTGTTTGTATATTTTACGTTCACAGCACGTCTCAATTCACACGAACCAAAGTTTAAGTGCTCAGTAGCCACGTGTGGCTGGTGGCTCTTGTATTAGATGGCGCAGACGTGGACAGTCAGCCCCCGTGTTCTGTTAAAATGCTCTAAGAAGGGAGCAGTTGGGATTCCTGCTTTCAGGGCATTCTGAACTCGCTCAAGCAGGGGACCCGTGGCAGAAAAGCCTCAGGGAGGACTGAAAAGTAAAACAGGTGCAGGAGAGGAGCCAGACCCTGGAAAATCCAACCTTGGGCGTCTAGGCGGGTAAGACATGGGCAGCATTACCAGGCAGGGGGAGGCCGCCCTCCGGCCAACCCAATCCCCTGCTCACTCCTCTCTCCCCGCCCCGCAGCTGCCACTCTGACACTTAGGGGTCTCCTGGGGGAGGACAAGAGGGAGCCAAACCAGAAGCAGCCCCGTCTTCCCCGAGGATTGGAGAGTCCAGGCCCAGGTGCACAAAGGATCGGTGTCCCTGGGATCCAGGCCCATCTCCCCCCTCCTGCCCTGCCCCTGCCCCTGCCTCCTGGGCAGGCAGGGCGGCTGCAAGGGGCTGAGTCACTCCCCACTTCTCACAAGAGCATGCTGCTGCCGCAGTCTTTGGTAGACAGTACAAGCCACGGCCAGGTCCCCAACAGGCCTGCCCAGCCCAGTGAGGGAGGAAAATGGCTCCGTCCCTTTGGAAAGCAGAGGCCACCTTTTCCAAACAAATCAGTGCTTTGCCCTCAGAAACACAGGAAGCTCAACGCCAACAACACCAGAAACATGTATGGTGACTCCCCGGGCCCTGACTCAAGCCTGGGGAAGTGCGGTCCCCCAGGCACATGCCAGCAAGGCAGGGACACGGCAGCCTCAAGCGTTGGGAAGCTTCCTGCTTGGAATCTTGGAACCTGCTCTTGGAATCTTTCACTCCTTAGAATTATCATCACATCTGAGATTCTTCCAGTGTAGGTGTTGCAAAGATGCCTGGAGCCAAAGCGCGTGCGACTCACGGCTGCTCATACCGCACCTCCCACGCCTCCTCCGCCCAGGGCGCCTGGCGTCTCCCCACCCCAGCCGCTTGGCTTTGGTGCGCCCCAACTCCTTAGGGCAGGGGGCTCCTGAGAATTCTCTTTGTCCTCCCTGCTATTCAGGGAGGGCTACTCCCCAACACCCCAGAAATTTGACAGACTGTCTCCCCATTCTTCCAGAAGAGGAAGCCACCAGAGCAATCAGGCCGTTCAGCCAGTGCCCAGGAGAAGCTAGCAGCCGACACCCACGCTCCCAGAGTGAGGGCACATGGTCAGCACAACAGCCTCTCTGATTCGCCTGCCCCTGCTGACTCAGCCTCCTAGGTCAAGTTCTGCGACCAGGAAGGAACAATGCCTCTCCTCTTCCACCTATCCGACAGATTCTGGGTAAGAAGCACTCCAGGGAGCCATCTGGGACCTTAGCGAGCAGCCCAAGCTGGCCCCAGCCCTGAGTACCTGCTGGTAAGGACCCTCTGAGGCATCAGAGGAGGGTGTGGAGTGCTGAGGCCAGAGGAGAGTCTAGGCCAAGACTAGAACAAGGTGGGCAAGGCCAGGCCAGCCAGCGCTGGAGTTTCCCGGCTCACATGTCTGTTCGGTGTCTATCCGCACTCCTCCCATGCCCCATTCCCCAATTAAGGTAGCAAGTCCTGGGTGCAGTGGCTCATGCCTGTAATCCCAGCACTTTGGGAGGCCGAGGCAGAAAGATCATTTGAGGCCGGGAGTTTGAGACCATCCTGGGCAACACAGTGAGATCTCATCTTAAAAAAAAAAAATTAGCTGGGCACAGTGGCGCATGCCTGTAGTCCCAGATACCCCGGAGGCGAGGCAGGAGGATCGCTTGAGACCAGGAGTTTGAGGCTGCAGTGAGCTACGATCGTGCCACTGCTCTCCAGCAGCCTGGGCAACAGAGCCAGATGCTGTCTCTAAAAAAGCTGAAGGCAGAGCTGGGCCAGAATGGGGAAGGTGCTGGGGAGGTACACAGCCGCAGAGGAGCCAGAGGGTGCTCTGGGCAGGGGAAGGCACATGGGGGAGCTGCACGTCCTCTGTCCTCCTGGTGCCTCTGGAATGTCGTCCTTCCAGGTGGAACTGTTTAGATCCAGGAGCAGAGTCTCAACACCACACTGGAACTGTGACCATGAGGGAGGCTGGGGACTGGGCCCCGGGATGATAGCCAGGACAGCAAGGACATGTGGCAACAGTGGTCTAGCCAGGCCACTCCAATCTTCTCTGGCCAAAATTCCAGTGGAGGAGCTGAAACAGTCTTGGAGTTCTAGAAGAGTCTTTCACAAAGGGTGATATCTGTGGAAGCACCCTGAATCCTACTTGGAGCATAGGAGGTGCTCGGTACACCCACTCTGAATCCAAATCTTCAGGCCATCGGGGTCCAGTGTGAGTGCACCAGCAGGAGAGTGGCCAGAATGTGACCCAGTGAGCAAAGTATGCAGAATGGGCTAGGACTGGGGGTCAGAGCTGTGACAATGACCCTGCTCCAAATGACCAGCCCCAGGCTAGGCTGGCCTGGCTGGACCATGCTTGCTCTGGGCAGGGTGAGAGGGCTCCAGCAGTCCCCCGCTGGGCAGCTGGGTGGCCAGATCCATTCTTCTCCATTGGAGCCGCAACACAACTGCACTGGGGCCAAAACAAACCTCCTTCCTGGGGCTGTCCCTGCAGGCTGCTCCCTTCCTTGCCTCCCTCCCTTCTAGCTCACACCAGCTTTAAGGATGATCTGTGGGCTGCGTGTGGAGAAAGGGCAAGTTGAGACTGAAGAGCGAGCTAAGAAAATGTGAGACAGTTCACCTCCCAGGGGGCAGACAGAACGGGAGGCTGGCCCAGGGTCCTGGAGGGCGACTCAAGTCCTCCACAGCCGCCTCCCCCACAGGCAGGACCTGCGTTGCAGGGGTGGCAGAGACTGCCGTGCCCCTGTTACACAGGAGTAGCGGGAGGGTCCTGGCCCTGATTCCTGAGCCAGCCTTGTCCTGTCTGGAGCCCCATCTCCCAGCTCTTAACGCATCTTGTAGCTGCCTCTGCAGCTGCGCCAGCAGAGTCTCAACACCACACTGGAACTGTGACCATGAGGGAGGCTGGGGACTGGGCCCCGGGATGATAGCCAGGACAGCGAGGACATGTGGCAACAGTGGTCTAGCCAGGCCACTCCAATTTTCTCTGGCCAAAATTCCAGTGGAGGAGCTGAAACAGTCTTGGAGTTCTAGAAGAGTCTAGAGGGAGGAGAGGTTGGCAGAACAGGTTGGTCCATGGAGGTGACTTTCAGATTCGAGGGCCAGCAGAGGTCTGGGAGACACCAGGAAGTGCAAAACCTGACTGAGAGCCGCAGGGCCTTAGCATGCCAGTGTCTGGGAGGCACGGGCATCATGTGCGGCTGGAAGCAAGCTCTCCGTCTGGCCCAGAGGGTCACACGGAACAGGTCATGATTTTTGCCGAACCATCGTACTATCTGTATTATTCTTTAAATCAACTTATTTATGTGGAAATTTTATTTTAAAAGACACTTTTCTGTTAGTACCTTAAGAGAAAGCCCAGTCTCAATTTTCAGAAATAGAAGGTAATGAAAACGATATAATGAAATGATAAAAACAAAAACCACATTCTATAAAGATTAACTAGACATGGAAACCAAGAGTCTTGGGCCTGTTGTTTGGGGTTAGGACGAGGAGATTTGCCCGAGTTAGAGGTGTTGAAGGCACACCAGCGCCAACTAGAGACTTTCTCAATGTTTCCAGAAGGCTGAAGACCAACTGAAAGCAGAGTAGCCTTCTAACCAGGTGAAGATTTAATGACATGATGACGTGTGTGCGTGTGACCCAGAATCGCCCCCACCAGGTCCTCCTGCGCTCACATCCCACCAGCACCACCGGATTATTGCAACGGCCGCCTCGTGGTGCCCCGTCCCTGCTCCCTCCCCACAGCTGCAGTGATCGGTTCAGACAAGTCACGTCCTGTCACTGCCCGGCAGCACCCCAAGTAGCTCCCCTCACCCAGAGTATAAGTCAAAGTCCCTCCGTGACTGTGGGACCCTGCCAATCCTCCAGCCCCTTCTCTGACACCTGCTCCTCTTTCCCGGGGTCTCCATGGCTTCCTCCCTCACCTCCTTCAGGTTTTCACTCAGATGTCACCTCCTCCGTGCCACCTTTCCTGCCACCCTAAAAAAAATTACAGCTGCCACCACCACCACCGAGACTTCCTCATCTCTTTCCTTGGTTTATTTTTCTCCTTAGCATTTATCAACATCGGACAGAACGTGCTTTACTTATTCTTCTGATTTATTGGCTATGTTCCCACTGGTCCACAAACTTCACGAGGGCGGGGAGTTTTGTCTGTTTTATTCACTGCTGTGTCCTCAGTACTTAGAAAGTACTCAGTAGATTTTTGTTGGAGGAAAGAACGAACCTTATCCCGTCAACAGCTGAAGGAAGCAGATTTGGCTATTACTATCCCATATTACAGAGCAGAAAATTAAGGCCAAGATCACGAGCCAGTAAGTAGCAGAGTCAGGATTTTAAACAGACTTCAAATCTTGTGCTCTTTCCAATCTGCCATTTAGTTCAGGCCCCTCATGTTCTATGTAGAGTGACCAAGACGTAAGGATAGGACAGCTCCCGAGGGAGACTTGAGCCTCCGGGTCTGCATCCGAAGGAAACTCTAGACTCAGTGCAGAGCTGCCTTGGTAGGTGGCGGGCCCTTGTCTCCTTCCTCCTCTGCCTCAGCCTGGGCAGACGGCCCTGAAGACCCGGCAGCTCTTTCCCCACAGCCTCCCCGGCCCTGCCTTCCCCCTTCGTCTCCCAGCCTGCCCCCACATCCTGCACACCTGGATCCGCCTCCCTGAAGCTTCTGCCACTCAGAGAGGGATGGCCCTGGGAGACCCCAAGGCCACCTTGTCACAGAGCTGGGAGGCTTCCTCCTGGCAGAAAAGCTCTTCACTGAAATTACAAAGAAGAGTGGCCCCAACGCTCCAGCCATCACAGTAAGCATGAAATCGTTTCCACGATTCACATCTTTTCATCTCAGCAGCTTCTTGGGGCTGGCAACGGGAGAGCCACTCCCTCATCCCCAGCCAAATACCCCCAGAAGCCACCAAGCCCTGTCCTGGGCCCCCAGAGCACGGCTAGCACCTCATTCACTCAAGGAGCCGGTCCCAGCTCAGAGCATCTGCTGGGTGCCACGCTGGCACCAGGCCCCAGCGCCAACCCCCAGGCTCCTAGCCTAGTGGGGGTAGAGGAGGTAACGCAGCCTGGCGAGTTCTGGGATGTGGCCGCAGAGGGTGTCACCCTGTCCAGGAGTGCACTGGGAGCCCTGAAGGGAGGCATGAGATCAGAGGCCAGGCTTTGCTTTTGTGGGACCGAACGTGTCTTCTTCCCGGGATCCAGTCTCAGGTGGCACCTGCCACATAAGTGACAGTCTCAGCCTGGGTTCCCCAGAAGCAGGCCCTGAGTCAAGGACTTGCGTGCAGGTACTTTATTCAGGAAGTGACCCTGGGAAGCAGTGGGAGGGGAGATGGGAATGACACAGGGAAAGGAGGGACGCCAACACAGGGTGCATTCATGAGGAGGTGACTGCCATGGCCATCAGTTTAGTCTCACTGGGGACCTCTGAGGGACAGCATAGAGCACGCCTCAGAGCTGCCCTATGCATGGGCTGAGCAGGCTGGAGTATTTACCTACGTCTCCCCGTCCCTCCGTTAAGGTTGTTCCCAGGAGTGGCTGCTCCTGGCACTGCTGGGGTACCCCATCCACGGGCCTCAGCAAAGAATTACAGACGCTTGCAGTGGGGAGCTGTGGGGTAGGCATGCAGACTAACGGGGTATGGGCAGGGCCTACAGCATCCGCTACTCCCTGAATGTTGAAAAGTCGTGTAACTTCTGAGTCTTAATCTTCTCATCTATAAAATGGAGACAATACCAACTCCCCTGCAGGGTTATTTTAAACATTAAATGAGATACTAGCACAGTGCCCAGCACTAAGATTGGATTCTTTCTTTGGCAATACTGTTGACTATCCAAGACCATTTCTGAGAGTCATTGATGACTGCCCGGAGTATAGTCCCCACTGGAACCCCAGGCCCCTAGACAGAGATGTGAGTGACTACTGTCCAGTGATTACTCCTAAATGATTGCTCCACAGCCAGCTGGTCAGCCTGGGGGAGCAGGCCCTCCCATGCCTCTGCACCGCAGGCCTTTAGTCTGCGCCACTGTCAGGCAGGCGTCCCAGTCTGCGCCTGCTGCTGTGACACAGCCCCCCAGCCTGGGGAACTTACAACAAACGGGGATTTATTGCTCGCAGTCCTGGAGGCTGCCAGCAGACTGGTGTCTGGTGAGGGCCCATGCCTCCTGAATGCCTCCTCCCCACGACGTCCCACCTCGACGGAAGGAGAAAACAAGCTGCCTCAGGCCTCTTTTGCAAGGGCACTAACCCCATCTGTGAGGGCAGCCCCATGATCTGATCACCTCCTCAGTCACCCCTCCATATTATTGCACTGGGCACCAGGTTTCAACACATGAATTATGGGAGCGCACTGACATGCAGACCATAGCACATGGGCAGAGGGCCTGCGAGGGACTGCCCTGCCCCTCCCCGTGCCGGACCCGATCACTGGAGAGGCCACCGGGTGGGGGCAGGGAAGGCCAAGGAGGAAGGGAGACGAGTGTGCAGGACATTGAGCCATCCTGGGCCCTGATTGCAGGATAAACACCCCGCGAGAGGCCAAGGGCACTATGGCAGATCTGCTGAGAGCTCAAAGCCCCTCGCCCACCCACCCAGGGAGACTGGGGAGGAGTCCCGGAAGGAGGCTCCATGAAGTGGGAGCCTCCTCAACCTCTCTGGCTCCAATCCACTGCCCTCCTCCTCCCCGCCCATCAGCCTGGGCCTCTGGTCTCCTGCCCTTGGGGTCCCTGAGGAGAGGGTCAGGCCAAACAGCTTCCCAGGCCTGCCACAACACTGTCCTGCCACGGGGATGGAGGCTCTGACCCATCTGGGAGGAGAGCAGGGAGCAGCTTCTGTGAACGTCGGGGGGTGGGGGCAATGGGGTTTACAAGGCTTCCTGAATCCGGCAGGGGCATTGGGGGGAGGGCTGGAGAAGGAGGAAAGGGGGCTTAGGCTCCTCTGTCCCCACCCCATTCACATCAGAGATGCAGCCTCTGCAACTGTCCCAGGAAGCCCAGAGCAGTCAGTGTCACTGCCCCACATCACGGATGGGGAATGAGTCAGGGAGGCGTGTCTTCCCTCAGTCTCATTCAGGGCTCTCATTATAAGAGAGGGACAATAGGCACCAATGGACTTGTTTTGTTTTGTGTTTTTTGAGACAGTCTCACTCTGTTGCCTGGGCTAGAGTGCCGTGGCGTCAGCCTCGCTCACAGCAACCTCAAACTCCTGGGCTCAAGCGATCCTTCTGCCTCAGCCTCCCGAGTAGCTGGGACTACAGGCATGTGCCACCATGCCCTGCTAATTTTTTCTATATATATTTTTAGTTGGCCAATTGATTTCTTTCTATTTTTAGTAGAGACGGGGTCTCGCTCTTGCTCAGGCTGGTTTCGAACTTCTGACCTTGAGTGATCCGCCCGCCTCGGCCTCCCAGAGTGCTAGGATTACAGGCGTGAGCCACCACGCCCGGCCGGCCAGCACCAATGGATTTGTCTTCCAAGATCCAAGGGACGCTAACTGGGGTTTCTGGTAGCCTCAGGCATCCTTGAGGCAGGGCTCTGAGAGCACCCACAAAACCCCTAGGAGGGCTGTGCTGGGTCCTCCCACTGTGCACCAACCTGGACCTGTCTCCCCGTGAGTGCCCTGGCTGGTGACCCTCTCCATCTGTGTCCCTACAGCTGGCTTCTACCCACACCCGGAGGGAGGAAGCTCACAGCACTGGGCATGTGAGAGAAACTTCTGCCCACTTCAGAGCATGTCTGCGTGCCTATCTCGCCTCCCTGGCACGCAGCCCTGAAATCCTGCGCCCCGCCGTAGAGGAAGACTGTGCAGAGAAGTCCAGCAAAGGAGGGGACTAAGGGCTGCCTCTGGGCTAGGGCCACAGGCCTGGTCAGGGCCTAGGAGTGACCTCCCCTGCTTCTCCTTCCACTGCCCCCATGGAGGGAGGGCGGCCAGCACCACGCTCAACCCAGGTGAGAAGGCTCCTGCCCTGAGCCCTTCTCTTTAGAGGACCCTGGAACTCTCTGCTGAAATGGATTTCTCCCCTGGGCTCACCAGTGTACACACTCAAGGCCTGAGGGGTGTCTAGGGGCTGTTTGCAGGGTGGGGAGGGACAGAGCTTGCGCACACTTACCCACGTAAGTAAACCAGGCCATTCTCAGGGTGGCACAGAGCTAGGGGTGGCAGGAAAAAGGAGGAGGCCAGGCCACGGCCTGGGGCTGGGCCCTGAGGGCCAGTTCTTGCCAAGAAATCTATAATTGAACCTGGCCTTTCAGGTTGCCACTTGTTAAGGTAAGAGACTAGGACATTTTTTTAAAACATGTGTGTGGTACTGAGTCTCCATCCGTACCATTGCCCAGACCTCATGAATGTGAGGGGTGGGCTGGGAGAGGGGGCTGGGGCATTAGACTCACTTCCCTGTGCTCTGAGACGGCATCTCTCAGCGGTGTGGGGCAAAGCAGCCGCCTCCCAGGTGATGTGACTAGAGGCACAGCTGCCAGCAGACACTAGACTATGGGGTATCCCAGCTGGCAGGGGTCTGGGTTCAGCAATCAAGGCCCCATTGTACACATGGCAAAACTGAAGCCCAGGGGGCTGCAGGGATTTGTCCAATGACGCACACAAGTCCTGTGAGCATGCCCGCGTGTGAGCAGGCGTAGGGCGCCCGAGCGTGTCCGCGGGTGCAAGTGCACACGGGTGCATGGACTGGTGGATGGGTGGGTTCGTTCTTCACATTTCTCTGCATCAGGGAAGATCCATCATTTCCTTTTCCTGTAATGATGTCGACCTGATTAAAATTTTTATTGGATTTCACAAAATAATTTCATACACAACGTTCCCTGGGGGCCGTGCTGGAGGAGGCCATGGCAGAGGATGGCGGGGATGAGGGGCCAGGGGGCTGGCATAAGAAGGGCGAGTGACAAGTAGATTTAGAAAGAGGTTGAGTCAGAAAATAATTCATGTGTGGCTGAGATGGTCGGCGGGGTGCAGGCCAGGCAGAGGGAGATAAAGAGCCATGCCTTCTAAGTCGTGCCCTCTAGAAGCTGCGAGTGGGAACATTGCGAGTGGGCCAGCCATGGGGAGATATCAGATGGCCCCAACCAGGAGGGGTCCTCGGGCTATGGGAACAAAAGATGGATGCTCAAATGTTCCTCCCAGCCCAAGGCTCTGGCCCGCTGCTGGGTCAGGAATGCCAAGGTCTGCGGGCACACTGGGGTGTCAGGGCCAAAGCCAAGGAAGCCTCCAGATGGTGACAGCCAAGGACAGGCCAGGGGAAGCCCCTTCCTGCTGTAGTGGCCACATTGTGGGCACATTCGGGAACCTACAGGACCACCAGCCTGGCTCAGTCAGCCCCTGGCTGAGTGACCTTGGGAAAGTCATCTACCGTGTTAAGCCTCAGTTTCCCTACTCTGCAAGGCATAAGGATGTGGGGAGCATGGCACAGAGGGGTGCCCCAGCCTGGCACTGCTGTTTTATTACTACTGCTGTAATGTATTCATTCTTCCGCTCCTGCTATAAGCTCTTACCCATTCTCCCTGCTCTCTGCTGGGCACTGAGGTCAGAGCAGTGACAAGTCCCTGACGTTGCAGGCCTTACGTGCTAGTGAGGAAACCAACACCAAATGAAAGAATGTAAAATACGTTGTATTTTAGATGGTGATGGGTGCTATGGAAAAAAATTAAGCAGGGACTTGGGGGTGCCGAGAGGGGCTGCAATTTAAACGAGTGTTCAGGGAAGGCCTCACTGAGGAGGTAGCCCTCGAGCACAAGTACAGAAGGGGTGAGGCTGTGAGCCCTGTTGAGATTCTCTGAGGTCAAGGGCACAGTGAGTGCAAAGGCCCTGAGTTAGGGCGTGCCTGGCGTGTGGGAGGAATGTGGACAAGGCCAGGGCGGGGAGTCGATGGGGCGGAACGAGGGTCTGCCGCTCTTTGCCTCTCATTCCCAGGCCCTCCCTATCCTGGACACGCCAGCCTGTCAGTTCCAGCCACAGGCTTGCCTGTCTGACCTCAGCAGACCTGTGAGGACGCACAGAGTGCCCGTCAGGCCCTGGCCAGATGCCAGGCCGGGAGCCCCTCTGAGGTGAGAGCCCCTCGCAGCAGACACAGCCGAAAGCCCCCATGACGAAGAAGGAAACATGAACCAGCGTGGAAGCCATGGTCGGCCCAGGCAGAAGGCTCGAGACACGGGCTCCTGGGGGGGACACGGCCGTTCCACCCTGCTCCCTGGGGTGCCCTCTCTGTGCCAGCCCCGGGATGCAGCCACAGCCAAATGTGTCCAGGACCACTGTGCTGGCTGAGGGGGAAGGGGCTGAAGTCCAGCCCATGCTCCACTTACCAAGCCCTGCACTGTGGCGTGGGGCTACGGCCACACCAAGGAGGCCATCTAAGTTGCACGAAGCACTATGAAGGCTAGCAGCGACCTCCTTGGCTCCTGCCCGAGGAGCCCCCCATGCAGTGGTGGAGGGACCAGCGCAGGTCCTGGATGGTGTGAGACAGATCACTAAAAAGAAACTTGCTGCTCGGTGTTGTGAGTGTCCTGGCAGGCGTCGGGCCAGGCATGCCAGGAGGTCTAGCCCAACCGGAGCACTCTCAAAGATGCTGGGAGTAGCCAGGTGGGCATTGGGAGGGTCGAGGGGAGTAGGTGGCACCTAGGGAACAGCCCCAGCAAGGCCTGGAGGTCTGGGCGAGTATGCTTTAGGCAACTGGAAATAGCTGGAAATAGCTGGAAATAGCCG
>VBSM01001118.1:844546-874630 GCA_008086735.1 Cheirogaleus medius
AAAAAAAAACACCTTGGAGCATTTAAAAGGAGTAAGGCAGATCTATGTGTAACAGGGAGGTTCTCCCAGACATGTGGGGAAGAGCAATTTCCGGAGCAGGACACACCAAGTGGGATCCCACCGATGTTATTAGAAACGCCGTATTTGTGCGCAGGTCGCTATTTTGTATGTTAGCATGTTGTGTGGCGGCGGCCGCAAGGCGACCTCAGACGCTGGTGCGGGCGATGCAGAGGGTACTCGGTGAGGAGAGGAAGCCCCAGTGACGTGCCGCTGCGCTGTCTGGGTTTGTGTGGTGACGTGTATTGGTGGATTACGTGAATGCGTGCGTAAATATTTTTAAGATCACGAGATCATGAAAGTGGATTTGCGCACACACATTTCAGCAGGCCACACTACAGCTCCTGGCCCGGTGGGCCGCGCCCGGCCCCTCCTGGCTGCCCCCGCCCCACAGCCCGCTCTCCTGAGCGCTCCCCGCCGACCGACCTCAAGGCCACGCAGCTCTGTTTTCACGACCTTCCATCAGCCACTCTCGAGCCACCCTTGCCCCTGATCAGGCTCCGATCCCATCAGCTCTGCCAAAGAAGCCAAGAGCTGGGGACAGGGCGGGATGCGGCAGGAGTCTGCCTCTCAGGCCACAGCCCCCTTAGGTCCCGTGGAAACAGCTTCTTTCCAGAATCACGGCGCCATGCGTCTGCTGTGCTCTGCAGAAGAAAGAGCCCGAACCCCAGCTCCGTCCTGTGTCTGGCGGTGTTGAGGGCAACAAGGGAGGAGAGACCTGGCCCTGCACTTAGGGAGCCCCTGGTCTGGACGGCCTTGGAGGCTCCCCTTGCGCAACAGGTGGCGCCAGAGCCCAGACACTGGCTGGACTGTTCGTTGTGCACCCTGGGTACCCGAGCCTCAGGGAGGGACAGTGACCTTCCCCAGGCCCCAGCCAGTCTGCCCAGCCCCAAGCTCCTCCCCCAGCTCTGAGGTCTGGCTTCTCTGTGTCCTTCCAGAGTGGCTCCCAGTGGCAGAAGAAAGTCCAGAGGCGCCGGCAGAAGGCGTCTGGGCAGGGCGCAGGGCCAGAGGAAAGGCGGAGTGTGGCATCCCGGCGGCGGCCCAGGGAAAACATTGATTTTCTGGCCAATAAAGCCAAATTCCATGAAAGCTACAATTCCAGACTGAGAAAACCCTCAGTGTTTCATAAATATTTGAAAGTGCCCAGTTGACTATCACCCTGCGATGGTTGCGTCCCTGGGTTTGAGGGGCAGGGACAGGGCCCGGCCCTCACCACGCCACGAAAGCCCAGAGCCACATAGCCACGTCCCAAGCTGTTCATGTTTGTGTTCACTTCTGAAAGGACACACAGGAAACCGAAAGCAGGGCTTGCCGCGTGGGAGGGGAGGAAGGCCTTTCACTCCCTACGGCGTGATCTTGTTGGAATTTTGAAACATGTGAATGTGTTCCCTTTGCAAAATAATAAAGGAAATGTTGAAGCTGTCCTGGGACCGTTGCCTCGCTGGTCCTGCCCCGATGCGGTGGGGACTTGAGGAAGGTACAGGCTCAGGCCCTGCCCGGGGCAGCCCGTGGTGGCAGGGGAGAGCAGGTGTCCCTGCCGATGTTCACAACAGCTTTTGGCTGGCGACGGTCTGCGCATGTCTCTCCCTGAAGACCCGCGGGCTGCGGGGGCGCGGAGCTCCGATGAGCGCGTCAGTGTTAAACAGCCCTGAGTGTGTGGGGAGAAGCTCTCCGTGCCACAGGTGTGGGGCAATGACAGGCTCGTCCCGGTACGTTTGTGACAGACGGTCCTGCCTGTGCCCCTACCCACACTGCTGGGTTGGTCTTCGGCGGCCAAAGGTCGCTTGCCTCCGCCTCGGTTATGCAAGAAGTGACTCTTCTGCTTCTAGGAGCTGGTTCAGAAGGACGAGCCCCCGAGGGCATTCAGTCCTGGGTGGAGAGGGCTGTCCTCTGAGGGTCAGTGGCAGGGCTGGTCCTGGAACCCAGACCGATTTATGGTGTCCACGCCAAACTTCATTCTGCAGCGCATGGCAAGACCTCCTTTGTGCAGGTGTCCTTGGCTCTGAAGGTTGCTCGCCTGCAGCCTCTCCTCCCCAGGCCTCAGCCAACGGACAAGGAGGCTGGAGCCAGACCCTGTGCAGGTTCCTCGGGGCCTGGCTCGGTGTTGCTGAAGGACACGGCACCCTCAGCAGCCTCTGGCCAGTGTGAACGTTTGTCCCAAAGCACCAGCAGCTTCTCCTCAGCAGGTCCTGGGACCCTTGGGCCTCTGTACCCACATGACTCAGTTTCCCAATCACGCTGTGTGCAGCAGGCTTGCTAGGGCCGGCCCGACAAAGACAGGGGAGTTTCTACTTCTTCCCGGCAGTCAGTGGTCAGTCTGCAGTCCCCAGAGAGTGCTGGTGGCTCAGGCCCAGGACAGTGGCTGCACTTCCAGCTGCAGGAGCAGGAGGACAGAGGAGCCACGCACTGCGGGCAGATGGGTGAGCATTCCCTGGGGGAGGGGACTGAGCTGGGCTTTAGGAGGCTGCTACTCACCATATCACACGTACACACATGTGCAAGCCTGGGCAACACATGTGTACACATAAGCATATCATGCATGTTTGTATATGTCTTTATATGTGCCCAATCACACACGGTGCCATAGAAAATACATGCACATGAGCAAAATGTCCTCTAACACACACAGGTGGACGAACAGTGGGGTGCAATGGCTCTTGGAGTGTCCTTGAGTCCTCAGGCAGGCAGCCGGGGGCCAGGCAGAGGCAGGGACTCTGGCAAACAAGGGCCTCGTCTTTGCAGCTCAGGGTCCCCCACCCACCCCCGGGTTTTCAAGGGGAGGAGGAAGGGAAAGGGCCTGCACCCCTGCCTCTGGCACTCACGCACGTGCTGACACTGCGTTACACTCCCGGTGTGGGCGCAGGTCTGAGGGAGGGCCTTGTCAGACGTGTTCTGTGCTAATGACTTAGTTCCTGCAGCCCGGGCCTGCCTGCTGGACACACGAGCCCCCTGGTGGCCCTAGCCCAGCTCCCTGGTCCTCACCTGCTGCCTCGCCATGCCCCTGCCCGGCCTGCCGTCTTCGCTCTCTGCCCCCTCCAGCTCCCACCCCGCCCGCCCTCAGCCCTCAGCTCTCCCGTCTCTGGGGTGAGTTCCGGGGGTTCCCATTTGTGATGTGGGGCACCCCTCCCTCCAACCTCCCAGGCCACAGACTCTTGGCTTTGAGCAGGTCAGGCGGCATCACAGCCTCTGGCTCTGCCCCTCCAAGGACCGGACTGCCGTCCTGCAGCGTGTGCGGCGGGCAGAGTTCAGAGGGGTGACTCTGTTCCCCTTCCACACTCTCAACAGACTGCGGTTGGAACTTTTATTCCTATTTTGTTAGCAGTGGTGGGGTGGGAAGGGACATCTGGTCACAGAGAGTCCAGGCTGGGAGTCATACATATCCAAACGCCTTCTCTCTCTCTCTCGGCCTCCGTCACCCTCTCTATGTGCCTCAGACACATGTCCCAAGCCTGTCCCTCCTGCAGTCTCCGACACCCCAGGAAATGCGCCTCCGTCCGCCAGCCCTCTTGATTCCTCCTCCCAAGTCCTGTCTGCTTTCAGCTCTCTCTTCACCTCTCCCTTTCTCCCTCTCCACGTTGCCGCTGTCCTGTCCCAAGCCACTGTTACGTCTCCCCAGGGTGACTGCAACAGCCCCCCGTCGGCTGCTCGGAGGCCCCCCCACTCCTTTGCAAACCTCTCCCAGCCAAGCAGGGAGGGCTTTCAAGCATAAATCAGACTTCATTTCACCACCACCTCTTCTTAGAAACTGACGCTCCCTCCCAGCTCCTAGGGTGGCTTATAGCACCTGTGAGGTCTCTCCAGGGCAGTTCACCCACACTCCGCCCGGCTCTCTGCTTCCAGCCACACTGGACACCTGGCCTCCGGGCCTCCGGGCCTCCGGGCCTTTGTCCAGCCGTGTCTTCCACCTGGAGTACTCCCTGCTCTGCACACGGTAAGTTCCCACTGCAGGCCTCAACTCAGAAAGGCCCTGCCTTTCCCCTGAAAGAGGTCTTTTTGGAACCCCCAATCTGGAAAGATCCTCTATTTCTTTCTCATTCTACACTGTTCTTTTTCCTTAGAGCACTTATCCTAACTTATTATATATATTTATTCATGCATTTATTTTTCTAGTATCTGTCTCTTGCACCAGATATTAGTCCTGAGAAAGAACCAATGTCTGTTTTACTGACTACTAGAGCACAGTGCCTGGCACAAAGTAGTTGCTCCAGAAACGCACGAATGACTGAATGAACAGTGAGTTGGCGGTTAGAGCCTGTTCAGCAGGAAGAGAGAGGAACACGGGCACCCACAAAAGAAGGGAGTCAGGACAGGGCGGCAGCCTGGATCTGCAAAGACAAGGACGCTGGCTCTGGGCTGGAGCGGGGGGCAGTGGAAAGAGCCCTCGGGCGGCCCTGTGGGCTGCAGGGTCAGCCGCAGAGGGAGCGGGCGGGCTGCGCGGGCATGCGTGTGAGGCTGCGCCTCATCGCTGCAGATTTGTATTCCTGCCGACTTTTATTTCAGGCCTTGTTTATGTCTCCTTAAAACGCGGCTGCTATGCCAAGAGCCGTACCCGAATTAGCTGCGAGTGTGTAATTTTACAGCTATTACCCGGTGCTTCTGTGACTTGGGTAATAATGAGGGAAATATAAACAAACAACGGCAAAGGCAGTTTAGCAAGGAGGCCTCCTCGACGTCTCCCTTTCCACGTGGAGCAAGTCCCCTCCCTTCCCTGTCCCCGTTCCTAGCCCAAGCCGCCACATCAGGCCCAGGAACCCTCTCGCTGCCCCTCCCTCCGCGAGCAAACAGACGTCAAGAGGCACAGCCCACCCCACACAGGCCCTCAGCTCCCTCCACAAAGGCTGCAAAGGCGGCCCAATTACGTGGTGTTTCCCTTCTCTGGTGGCTAATGGCGCTGGAGCACGCATGGCATTTCGCTCTCGCTCCTCCATTATTCTTGCTTATTATCCGGCTGCTGCTGAGCTCTGGGCTGAGGCTGGCACTGACCGCACCCCTCCCCTCCCCGCTTTGTCTCTGTCTGTCTGCTCCCCACGGCCAGCCCCCTCCAGCTCCTGGGGGGTGGGCAGCGAGCTTGAGCTTGTCCCTGATCCCTGGACCCTCTGAGGGAAGCAGGACCCAGCAGAGGTCTGGCCTGGGTGGGGCTGCCTCAGTCCCTAGGACCCCTGCGTCTTGCCTCAGCTCAGCCGCGGCCTCGCAGAAGAGGTCTCTGGAGTGTCCCTGTCTGCTCTGTGCCTCAGTTTCCCTATAGCTGTACCATGAAGGCGTGGGACTCAATCCCCAAAGGTTCCTTTTGCTCCAGCATTGAAGGGGAAGGCTCGAGGGCGGAGCGGGGAGGGCGCAGGCTGTGGGTATTCGTGCCAGGGGGTGGGCTTGGGGGCCTGGACTCCAACACACACAGTCTTTGAAAACACCAACGATGTTTTTTTTCCAAATAATCTTCATTTTTAAAAAATTACAAGAAAGAAGCAAAAAAACATCAAACTTCTCTTCGTCTCCCCTAGAGGCAGCTCTGTGAGTAGTTTGCTGTGTACCATTGCCAACTTTTTCTGAGGCGTATTCATTCTAAATATTCTTATACACAGGCTTTTTTAAAACACAAAATGGGGTCACAGCATGCCCATGGACCAGCACTTGCTTTTCCCTCACCGACATCTCCAGGTCAGCACGTAAGGGTCGACCCAGCGCTGAGCGGCCGCAGGGGCATGCGCTGTCTCCAGCTTGGGGCTGTAGCAGTTTTTCGTGCTATAAATAATACTTACCTGACAACCCCAAAGCGCAGTGTCTTAAACGTAGTGTTTACTAGGTCCCGAGCCTTCAAGGAAGCTGGAGGATTGGCTGGGGCTGCAGGACGCAGGGGCTGGCCTGCGAGGACCTCGCCTTTTCCCAGCAGTCTCCGCCCTGCAGCCGGCTGGCCCGAGCTCACCCTCATGGGGTAGCAGGTTGCCCAGAGAGCGGATGGCAACGTGCCAGAACTCTTTAGGTCTACACGTGCGACTGGCACGTGGTCACTTCCGGCACATCTCACTGGCCAAGGTGAGTCCGAGGCCAGTCCAGATTCAAGGGGTGGAGAAACTGGTTCCACCTGTTAACACACTGAGCTGCAAAGCGACATTGGAAAGGGCAGATACAGGGAGGTGTGGAGGATCGGGGCGGTCTTTGTGATTGATCTGCCAAAGAGGCTGCTACAAGCATTCCATATCAAGCAACTTTGTGCCCACTTCTCTCCATTCCACCAGGCTGGCGTTCCTGCAGATGCCAAAGGGGGGGTTAGGGAGTGCTCAGGCTCTTGCATTCTTGAGGGATGGTGTTATTAACTGCAAAATTATCCCCCCAAATTGTCACCAGGAGTGAACTTACAAAGCAGATAAATTGGAAGAGGGATGGAAAATCTTTACAGAGCCTTCCAGACTCAACTGATTCACTCCAAGATCTGTTACTGACATCTGCCAACCTCAAAAGTCCAGGGAAAAAATAATGATAACGATCATTATAGAAGACTCAGGGGGCCCAACTAGGTGGCAACTCAGCACCCCTGCCTCTGGGCCCAGCAGCCCGGCCTTCCCAGCCTCAGTCCTGACAGTTAGGTCTTTGATACATGTTGAGATCATTTCTGTGTATGGTGTGAAGAAAGGGGTTCTACTTCATTATTTTGCATGTGGGTACCCAGCTGTCCCAGCATCATTTGTCGCAAAGACTGTCCTTTCCCCACCGAATGGTATTGGCTCTCTTTTTGAAAACCAATTGACCATAGATGTGATGGTTTCTTTCTGAATTCTCTTGTCTATTCCATTGATCCATGCCTGTCCTTATGCCAGCAGGACAAAGTCCCCTGTGCTCCACCTATTCACCCTCCCTCCTCTCAACCCCTGGCAACCACTGGGCTTTTAATGTCTCTATGGTTTTGCCTTTTCCAGAACGTCATATGATATGTAGCATTTTCAGATTGGCTTCCTTCACTTAGTAGTATGAGTTTAACATTCCTCCATATCTTTTCATGGCATGATCACTTACTTCTTTTTAGTGCTGAAAAATATTCCATTGTCTAGATGTACTACAGTTTATCCAGTCACTTACTGAAGGACATCTTCGTTGCTTCCAAGTTTTGTCAATTATGAAGAAAGCTGCCATAAACATCCATGTGTAGATTTTTGTGTAGACAAAAGTTTCGATTTATTTAGGTAAATATCAAGAAGCATGACTGCTGAATTGTATGGTAAGAGGGTGTTTAGTTTTGTAAGAAACTGCTAAACTGTCTTCCAAAATGGCTGTACCATTTTGCATTCCCACCAGAAGTCACTTGTACTTTTATATAAACTTTAGGATCATCTTGTCAGTGTCTACAAAAAGCCATGTGAGATTCTGGTAGGGATTGCATTGAATCTATATACCAATTTAAGGAGTATTGTACTCTTAACCATGTTGTCTTCCAATCCATGAACATGGGATGTCTTTCCATTTATTTCAATCTTCTTTAATTTCTTTCAGAATGTTTTTGTAGTTTTCAATGTACAAGTTTTACACCTCATTGGTTAAATTTATTCATATTTTATTCTTTTTGAAGGTATTATAATGGAATTGTTTTAATTTTATTGTTCCTTGCTAGTATATAGAAATACAATTGATTTTTGTATGTAGATCTTCTACCTTGTGCTCTTCATTGTTTAGTCCAATGTTTCCCAAATATATCTGACCGAGGGAAATCTTGTTCCAAGTAACATTAATTAACATCTCCCAGAACTAATGTTCCCCAGGGCACTGTTGGTGAACACTAATCCAGCCCCACACAATTGCCTTGTACTTCCCCAGTGATCCATGTGGTCCCAGGCTTTCAGGCCTTTGTTCATGCTGTGCCCTCTCTAAGGAATGTCCTCCCACCTGGTCTGCTTGGAAAACTCCTATGTCTACTTCTGAAGCTCGCTCGAGTCTCTCCTGCTCTGTGCCTCCTTCCCTGCTGCCTACCTCCCTGCCCCACTGTTGGACCACCACTTCTATGCTGGTTTGTCCTTGTCTGTTTACATATCCATCTCCCTCTTAGGGCTGTGAGTGCCCCGAGGACAGGCTCACAGTAGGCAGCAATGTGCTCGTGGCATGAAGGGTTGACTAAAGGAATGACAAGAAGTGGGAGGCGGTTGCAGAGCCCCTGTCTGCTCCCTCTGCCTCTCCCTCTTTCCTGCCTCCCTTGCCTTCCTGGCTTGTTCTTGATCCACATACTCCATGCAGGGCCTAGTGCAGTCCTGGGTCTGGCCCTGCCAAGCTCAGAATCTTTGTCCAAATCCACACTCAGGGCCAAACATTCAGCCACTCTTTGACCTGATATCACCTGTGCTAGCCACGCCCAGCTCTAGTCATAAGAAGAAATCTCCTGGGAGGGGTCAAGGGGCTTGCTTTCCCATGGACGGCAGTGGCAGACCTGGGACTTTCATTCTATCCTTCTTTGCTTCTCGGAGCCTACCCG
This sequence comes from Cheirogaleus medius, assembly GCA_008086735.1. Classification (NCBI taxonomy): domain Eukaryota; kingdom Metazoa; phylum Chordata; class Mammalia; order Primates; family Cheirogaleidae; genus Cheirogaleus; species Cheirogaleus medius. The sequence goes on from VBSM01001118.1 coordinate 853,056, forward strand.
TGGCCACTGTCTGCCAGCACCACCCTGGCCAGTCCTGTAAGTCTGAAAGGGAATGTAGGGCATGACGAGTTGTCCCCTGCATCTGTCAGAGGTGGCATTCACTGGGCGCCAGAAATAGAAGCCTCAAGGCACGGGAGCAGGCGATGTGCTAGCGGTATGCCTGGCATGCAGTCCTCGTGGGGTTGCAACAGTGCCAAAGCCCCTTCTGAGCTGGTTTGGGAACCACCCTGGGGAAGTCACAGGCCACGTGGCCACTGACCACCCCTCCGCTCCAGCCAGGCCAGGCTCCTCCCGCCCCTCTCCCCATCCTCCCACTCCTTCAGGGCCCCTTCTCCTGGAGCCTGCCCAGGTGAGCTGAGCTTGCTCTGTGCACAGCCTCTCTATCCAGCGTGCCCCGTGAGCCCCCGGAAGACAGAGCTCAGCTCCCTGCAGCCTCCCCTCGATCCTGGCCTCCATGCTGGGCGCACTGGAACAGCTAGGGGTTCCTGGGGCCTTTAGTAGTCCCATCGCGGTACGCAGCAAATAAGACCTGTTGTCAGTGTGTCGATAGCAAAGTCTTTATACTGTGCTCTTCACCTCAGGTGACCCTACAACCACATGGAGTTAGTGCCACTGATATCCCGTTTTACAGAAGAAGAAATGGAGGCTTCCCCCTTGGGAGTCATTTGCCTAAAGTCTCACAGCCACAACTCACCTGTGGAGCTCACTGGGCCGCACCGCCTTGGGAGGCCGCCCAGGCCCAGAGTGCAGGGGCGTCAGGTCTGGTCTCTGGAGGTGCTCAGGGAGGAGGGACCAAAGGACCAGTGAGGCGAAGCGGTCTCTCTAAGTTTCCCTGCCCCTGAGCACTTACGGTCCTGGCACACAGGGGTGCTCAATAAATGTTGACCAGGGAATGACAGCGTGTATGAAACCGTGGGTCTGAGGCTGCACGGTCAGCGGCAAGCCCAGGATGGAGCTGTGGCATCTGGTGGTGCAGGGAGGGCGCAGCGCTGGCACCGGGCGGCCTTATCAGGAAGGACGGGGCCCTTCGCCACCTTCCCAAACCCCGCCAGGCAGGGTAGCGGGCGGCTGTCTCTCTGCAGTCTCGGGAAGCAAGCCCTTATTGGCAAAGGCTGCCTTTGAAAGCCCCTACTGTCAAGCACGGTCCCATCAAAGGGGCCGAAAGGCAGGCGCCCCCACCCGCTTCGCCCCAGCAGGCTCGGCTGGCTCCCCACGACGACCGGCAGGTGTATATTTTAAACTATCTAAACGCAGCTGAAAATAAAAATTATTTACACTCTCCAGCCAAGCTGGCAGGCCGCTTTAAAGTGTGCACTGCCGGCGTCCCTCCCCCATCCCTCCCTCGCGGATACAGGGCCATAAACACGGCCGACACATTTATAATAACCGTCCCTCCCTCTCCTTCCTCCCGCTCCTGGGCTCCCGTCCTGGACTCTCACTCACGCGCCATGAGGGATAATTTTTTATTATTCTGCCATTAGCAGAGAATAGAGAGTTTGATGGGGGGAATAAAACGTCAAATCATTTAGAAATAGAGGACAGAAAAACAAGCTGGCAACCTTTGTTTTCCCACATCAGCCACGGCTGTGGGGTGTCGCCTCACGCACAGGGCTTTGGGAATCTCTCTTCCAATATCTCCCCTCCCCCCTCAAGGGTCAGAGCCAAGTCCTCGGGGCTGGCCGGGCTTCCCAGCGGGCTGCTGGCCGAGTGGCGGTCCTCTGGACGGATGCGACGCAGGGCTCTGCCCCGGGCCTGGCGAGCCCGGCGAGCAGTGCAGACACCGTGGTCTGCCGGCTTCGTTTGCGCGAGGAGGTGAGGGCAGCCAGGGGTCTTTGGGACGGCTTGGCCTCACAGACACGTGCGGACAGACTGCGTGCAGAGCCGGGAGCAGGGATGGCACACAGGCTGGAGTCCCAGAAGCAGCAGCCCAAGCACAGCAGAGTTGGGGTGAGGGGCCTGTGGATCCCCAGACCTCCCCAGCAGAACCTTGGCAGGGGAGGGAGAAGGACACTGTGGGGCAAAGGGCATCTGCCTTCCCGCGCAGTGTGGGTGGAGGGGCAGTGAGGCGTCCCCTCCGTACGAAAGGGGCTTTCCAAAGAGCCTGGATTAAGAAGGCTGCAGACGCCCTGTGGCTTTCAGAGCCTGCTGAGCTACACCAGGGACCTTCCTAAGACATTTCCTCCTGGTCCTCGAGCTGGAGCCACGAACCAAGCCCTCTCTTCACCTAGATGCTGGCCAGGAGGATGCTCTCTACCCGCGGATGGACTGAGTCCACCTCCGGGCCTGCCCATGGCCTAGCTGCTGCCCACCCCCTGGCCCCTTCAGGCACTGGTGGAGACGGGCTGAGATGCCCTCTCTGGCGTGTGACAGTGCAGTGGAGGAGGCTGGCACCCATGGGAGGAAGCTGAGCCCTCTCCTCGGAGGTGTCCTGCATTGTCGACCTCGGGCTCTGAGGCAGAGCGCTTACGGCCACCCCGCGCTGTGAAGGCCCCCAGGCTGGAGTGATCAGAGAGCTTCCTGCAGGGCTTTGGGCTGCCGAGACGAGGGGCAGGAAGAGGCTCAAGGCCCTCCCCTCATGCCTCCAGAGGCACCACTCACAATGTGGCCATCCCAGATGTGTACCTTGACCATGAGAATTTCTGGCAGATGGCAGAAAAGCATCTGGAGGGAGGGACGCCCTTCGCTGATTCTTACCAAGACAGCCTGCGGCCTAGAGGTGGTGCTGCAGGTGTGGCAGGCAGGGGACTGTGTGAGCCAAGGGTAGGTGGGACTCTGAGAAGCCCAGGGCCCGAAAGGGAAGCCTGTCTCATTCTTGCTGTAGCGAAGGGCCAGCTGGGGCCGGAGGGGCAGGCCCTGCACACCGCATGCTCCTGAGGCTGACACATGTGTGCACACACACATGGTGTCACAGGGAGACGCCCTACCAAGGTGGCTACAGGGAGGTGTGAAGTGGCCAGTGGGCATTGAGCCTACACTGCTCTCCTCCCACAGAATGCGCCATCCTGCCATTGCACCCCGGATTAGCAGCAGGACGGTGGCCCCACTTTGCAGCAGGTGCCAGGAAGTGGCCAGTGGTTGAGCCCTTGCTAGACCCCTGACCCCAGTGCAGCTGCCATTCCTTTGGCAGAAGAAGACCTAGTGACAGGTTTGGCTTCACAGTCCATTGGAAGTGGAGGACATGACATTTGTGATGGACTCCCCACTGCCTGGGTGGCTGCGGGGAGGAGATATGATCTCCCTGCTCCCCTCCCCACCCTTGCTGTACAACATCCTTTTTTCTCACCATCAAAGGGACATCTGTCTCTCCCTGGGAGGGAGACCAGCATCCTGGGAACACACTCTGGGCTTTGATGTCCAGCTCAGCTGACTTGGCCAGGCCAGCAGCACTCCCTCCTGTCCTCCCCACTGCGGCAGGGTTGCAGACACCCCCCTCTCCAGCACCTCCGCCTCTCGACTGGCCTCTCACACTGTCCCTGGGCCCTCCCCGCCAGCTCTCTCCCACTCGCTCACCTCTGCATCTGCCCTGCACTGCTCCCTCCTCAGCCCGCGCCTGGGCCCAGCCCTGGCCAGGAAGCTCTACCTCCCCAACCCCTGGATCTGGAAGGAGGATCTTTGCTAGCGCTCCCTCCCCAAGGGCTGAGTGTGCCCCTACCTGAGACCTCCACTGTGCGTGTGTGTGTGTGCATACGTGTGTTATCTGCTGGCCTCTTACCCACCCAAATTCAGGGCCTGGGCCCTCCATCTACCTCTCAGGCAGGTCCCCAGCTGTAAGCCTCCTTTGCTTTCTTGCTTGCCCTAGCAGGGCAGGCCAGGGCCAGGCAGCAGGCATGAATAAGGGGTGACAGAAGCTTGCAAAGTCTCAGCACCTAGAAAAGCACAGGAAAGAAAGGGATATTACAGCCAGGAGGAACCCCCGGAAGCTGGCAGTGGAACCTCAGGGATGGGGCAGAGTCACAAGAGGGCCTCTGCCAACTTGCTTCTCAGCCCAGACCCCAAGACACCCTTAGAACAGAGGTGGCTGCTCCCCAGGCAGGCGGGAGCGAGCTGACCTCTGTCACTTATTCCCATCCTTCCCATGAGGCAGGAGGCAAGAGGCAAGCCTTGAGCGTAACTAACAGAAGGGCTGGAGGGGACAGGCAGTCACGTGAAGGGCAGTGGGCCCCAGGAGGACAGGCCCACGCTCCCCGAGACGGGCCTGAAACTAGTTTTACTCTGAGTCAGTGATGGCAACCTCCCTGGAGACCCTTTTCCGCTGCTGGATGCAGGTCATTTCCTAATCCTCTCTGCCCGGTCTCGCTGTCTCTCTTTCTGGCAATAGGACAGGGCTCCTTCCAATGAGGGGGAGGAGTCAGAGGGCTGTGCATGGCCTGGCATGGGGGACAGAGGTGGGGGAGGGCAGGCCACCCCAGTGGCCTACGCTCTGGAAATGTCAGGCTCTGTTAAGAGAAGTGGGGCACCCAGAGGGAGGGACCTCAGGTTCTGGGCTCATCCAGGACCAGTCAAGGAGGGATGATGGGAGGGACAAGCTGCTCTCCCAGGAGAAAAGTGGCCCCAGGAGAAACGTGGGGGGCAGTGGGTGGTCTCTCTCTGCACATGTTCAGGGCAACTGTGAGATCTGGGAGGCCTGGGATAGGTCCAGGGTCAAGGGTGTTGGGCAAGGAGACTTGATGCTCACAGGCACAAGGACATGCACCACACACTGTGTACACACACACACATTGCTTGCACACACCCTGCACGATACCACGACAGGCACATGTACACACATCATATACACATGCATACTCGTTCGGCATACACCCCACACACACAGGCACAGACACGCAGATACACACGGGTACATGTGCATGCTGCTATTTGCATACCACACATTTAACTGCCACACAACATACATGTATACACAGCCCCTGCCAGCTCCCCCAGGCCCTGGCCACGGGGCTCGTACCCCCTTGCCTTTGCCTACAACCCCCCGCCATTCACAGGCCATAAAGCAGAGAGAACCCCCTCTTCTCCATTCTAACCCTGCAGTTTGCTCGCAAGCGGGTTCTGACTCAGCCAGGCCCCTCCCTGCCTTCCCCCCTGGGCTCCATCCTCCCCCACGAGCACTGTTCTGCCCCAGGCTGCCCCTCCCATGCTGACTCCTCTGTTTTAAGCCTGAGGACCACAGCAGACAGGGCAGGGCACAGGGACCTTGAGCAGGGCTGTTCTCCCCTCTTTACGGGGCACTGAGGATCCAGCAGGGCAGGATGGGCCTTTTGTCTGTGCTCATCCCAGACCGGCCTGCTTCCACGTGCAGGGAAAGCCCAGCACCCAGGATGGGGCAGGTCGTTATCCTGCCCTGGAACCAGTCGTTCTCCAGGGCTGAGCAACGCAATGCAGCCCCACCTGGCTGCGCCCTGTGGATGGAGACCACTCAACAGACAGGGATGGTAGGGGGGTGGACAGGTCCTCCAGGAGGCGGTAACAGCTTGAGCAAAGGCTGGGAGGTGAGAAAGGGCAAGGCACGGTGACGCTGCAAGTCCTTGAGCGGCGTACACTGAGGAGCGTAGGGATGAGGGTTTGGAAAGGCTGGCAGGGGCTTGAGCCTACAGGGACCCGGAGCCAGGCTGAGGCCTTGCTCTGATGACAGGGAGCCCCTCCTGGCCTTCCTGACAGCTTTGCCCTCCAGCAGAGAATCAGAGTGGGACTTGCAGCCTCAAGGCCTAAGAGAGCCAAGACAGGCAGGAGCCGTGTGGGGCAGGGTGCGGCCGAGGCTTCGGCTGCTCCTGGTGGGCACAGCCCAGGCACTGTCTGGGGCCCAAAGGTTGCCCTGCAGGTGAGGTCCATGCAGACAAAGGTAGGGAGAGGTAGGGAGCACTCACCAGAGCCACCAATGCTCAAGAATACCTTTGAGCTGAGTATGATTTTTTAATTTGAGTAGTGATCACTAGCCACCCACAGTTCGTTTTTCCACTGATTAATATGACTTAGGAGGGTCCCGGCAATGAGCACCAGGGAGGGGGTAGGCCTGCTCTCTGGCTTGGGCATAAATCTGTTAAGAGCCCAGGGTTGGGGGCAAAGTGGGGGCGCCACCCTTCTGGACTCACATTAGTCGAAATCGCATGTGGACCTGGGGATTCAAGGCCAGACCGTTCCAAGGAATAGATTGGTCTAAGGATGCTTTGGGGTTCCAAGTCCCACGTGTTTCGTGTTCTGTGTATCAATTCTTGTGTACGACTATTACTGAGGTTCCGTTTGTTCCAAGTAAACATCTGACAGCGTCCGTGTCAGTGGGTGCTGCAGAGGAAAAGCTCCAAGCACATTGTCCCAGCCCGAAATGACCTGCAGTGCTGGCACCTGCGTGCTGCCGCCACACTCGAGCTCGCACGCAGGCACGTGCGCGTGAGAAGGCCCCGCCTCCTGCTCTGTCGCCACGCGCTAGACTCCAGGAGAGAAGGAAGGCCGAAGGGGCAGGGGCCAGAAGGACACCACCTGTCCCCAGCAGCTTGGGAGAAGGCAAGGGAACATGGCAGGTGGCACTGGCAGCGTGAGGGGCTGGGCCCAGGCCAGCCAGGGCCTCAGAGGCTGCGGGCCCAGGCAGAGTCCTGAACAGAGGAATGTGTGTGCCTGAGACAAACCAGGCCCCACGTGGCCTCACGCCTCCCTGGCCTTGGGCTCCTCTTCTGAGGACCACGGCAGGCAGTGTTGTGGCCTAGGGTCCCAGTGCCAGAGGCCCCAGTTCCTGTGGCCCAGGCATAGCAGCCCCAGCCGGCTCCCCGACACAGGAGGGGCTCCTGGCATCAGAGAGGGGCCTCCCTGAGGCAGGCAGGTGCTGGGGAGGGCCCAGGCTGGCTGGGTGCGTAGTGGGGCAGGGAGGCCATAAATCCAGCTCAGGAAACCTGCCCCACCTGGCTCTGAGATGGCCACTTAATTTAACCACTGCTGTCACGACAGTTCTGCGGGACTGCTCACCTGGACCGGGGGCATTTATAGCCCCAGAGAGGCCTCTCCTGCTTCAGGCACTGACTGAGTGCCCGGCCCACCCAGCCCCGGCCAGACCCAGGGTCAGAGCAGGCAGTCCCGCCAGTGAGGGTACCCAGGTAGGAGCAGCCCCTCCACCTGCTCTTGGGCACCCCCAGCATCCCACTCCACTCTTAGACACGTCCCTTCTGCCAGCAGGGCAAGACTGAGGGTCTCTAAGACCGGGCGAGAGAGCTCTGCCGGATCCCCACTCTGGAGCGCAGTGGGAGTCCTCCCTCACCCCGTGATCCGAGCAGGCTGCCGTCCCGCCCCCCTGCCTCTCCCCTTCAATGTGAGCAGCAGATTCCAGCTCATTGACTACCTCAGCCCAGAGCTGCCTCCTCCAGCATCCAAATGAAGTCCCACCAGGTCTGGTGATCAGGCTGGATTACCCAGGTAATCCTCCCTGCCCTGAGGCTCTCTGCTGCTTCTAAATGAGGAATGATGATGTCTCCTGACCTTGGGGGCCACAGTGGAGGGAGCAGAAACACTGATGCCTTGCCCATCTCTCCCCAAAGCCACGTAGCCTCCCTCTGGGCCCCCTGACGCCCCCGGTGGAGCCACAAGACATCCTACCACCTGTGGCGTCCCCAGTGCTGGTTTTGTGCCCTAAAATAATCATTGGATCCCTTAACCAGCGCCATCCATGGGGCCAGGCCATCCAGGGCTTCTATTTGGAACCCAGCAAGTGTGGGTTTAAATTCCAGCTATGTTGGTCTCTCACTGTGTGACCTTGGGCAAGATGCTCAGCCTCTCTTAGCCTATTTTCTCATTTGTGAAGTGGCGACATATAGGCTTGCCGGGAAGATTCTGTGAGCTAAGACGCCTAAAGCCTCTGGCCTGGGGGCTGGCCGGTGCTCCGTGAACACGCCCTTTCTGAGTCTGATGGAGTCGCCAGGTGGGCCACTCCCCAGCAAGGGCCACTCCCCAGCGAGGGCCACTCCCCAGCGAGGGTCACCTAGGGCAGGAGAAAGCAGCTGAGCTTCATCCCCACCCCCTCCTGCAGCGTCAGGCAGGATGGGCGCTGCCACCTACCTTCCAGCTTGAGTGGCAGAATCTGCGTGGGGCTGTGGCTGGGGCTCTCAGACCCCGCTGAGGGGGTCCAGGCTCCGGAAGCCTCTAGCAGCCAAGCCCCTCCTGGCCTTATTGTCCACCCTCCCAGCCCCAGCAGCTGGGCCAGGCCACGCTGGCCTCAGTGACTTGGCTGGCCCAAAAGAGGCCCCCAGACACTATCAAGGCCACCCCATCGAGCCTCCTCCAGCCCCAAGCCCCAGACCAGCAATCCCAAGCTTACTCAAGAGCAAGGCCAGAGTCAGCAGGGCCACCAGAGACCTCCCAGTCTAGCCCCTGTTACATGGATGGGGAGGTCGAGGCAGACCTGACTTGCATGCGAACTTGTCCTGCCTGCCCTCTACCCCGGGGACGAGCCCCTCACGGGTGGGAACCTGGCTCTCTTTTAGCCAACCTCGCCATCTGTCAGCTGGATAGGTGCCCTCAGCCCCTCCTGCCCATGTGCCCAGTCCTGCACAGGCTGCTGTGGGAGACAGTGGGAGGAGTGGACAGTCCCCCCCCCCCGTACCCTGGGGCAGTGGGGGCAGCATGGCCCTGTGTGGCCACAGTCAGGGCTAGAGGAGCCAGAGGACAGGCACCCAAAGATGCTCCCTGGTGGAGGCGGGAAAGTAGGTGGCCTGAGAGAAGCAGAGAGCTGACGGCTAGAGGGAAGCAAAGTGCGCTGGCTCCATTTCACGGATGAGGCCACTGAGTTTTGGAGGGGCAAGCAGCTTGCTGAAGGCCGCCAGGCAGGTGCCGGGCAGGATCAGGCCATCTCAAGCACAGCCCGGCACCAGCATCAGGCCAGCAGGGGCCGAGGGAGGGGGCCTGGGAGACAGGGCTGTGGGAGGGGCAGAAATGAGGCCTCAAAACCCAGGCTGGGAGTTTGGATTCGGACCAGGAAGGCTTGGGGAAGACTTTAGGGTAACAGAAGGGCCCCCAGGCCTGGCCTCCACCCCATGGCTCTGGGAGGCTGGGAAGGAGGGGCCACACCAGCCCCTCTAATAGATTCCTCTTTGATCATGTTTTTGTGACCTTTGTAAAAGGCAATTTAAATTCTAATTGTCCTGTGAGTACCAGAGGAATCAATTAGAGACAAGAACCGCTAACTGTGCTGGGAGGTTAGCGGGGGCAGGAGGCACAGGGAGGTGCCGCCCGACCCAGCGCCCCCGGCCGGCCTCTGTCCCCCGCCCGAGGGCCCCAGCGCTGGGAGGAAGCTCCTGGGACCAGGGCAGAGAGCTGAGTGGGAGGTCCCCTGGCCCCACAGGCCCACCCGCTGCCCAGGGAATGTGGCACCAGCACTGCTCAGCACCTCCCGTCCAGCCCTCCTGCTGGGCCTGCCCTCCCCGCCAGCGGTGCCCTCCGCCTGGGCCTGCAGGGTGGGACCTCTGGGCGGGACCCCAGGGTGGGACCCCTGAGGACACAAGCAGCCCGGCCCACACTGGCACACCTCCACGTGCACAGCGGACACGCACCGCGGAACCCTCCGTACTGTGGGACGGAGGCCCACACCGGCCCACACCGGCCGGTGTTCAGAGCTGGGCCTGGGGGAGGGGAGGGAGCCCTGGGCTGCCCTGCGAAGTGGCCACGGAGCAGAGTGGCTCAGCCACGCCCGCGCCTCGCACGGGCCCCGCCAGGAAGCGCCTCTGCTCAGTCCGCCGGCACAGGGAAGCTCCAGCCTCTCCAGTGCCCGTGCTGGGCCTCGGAGGCATTCACAGGACCGGCGATAATTGTTATGTTGTCAAACATTGTCCTCCTGTGAGGGTGATGCGAAACACCTGAAGTGCCCAGAGCAGGGCCTGGCACGCAGTAGGCCCTCAGCACAGTTACGCGTCGTGAGCACCCGCCGCCCCCACGAGTCCATGGCGCCCACGTGCCCCCAACCCTGCACACCCAGCGTGAGTTGGGACAGTCTCCCCACAGACAGTGTGTCCCCTGAGAGCAGGAGTGCGGGACTTCCTCCCTGTGTCGCTAGTGCTAGGCACAGAGTAGACAGCAATTAATTGTCACTAAACTGTGCCGGTCCCCCAGGGCCTCACTACAGGCCCCCGAGTGTTGCGATGACTTGGTGTCAGCCAAGTATGCACCCATGGGCGAGATGACCACACCTGACCCACACAGAGCGCCCACGCGCCAGGCACTAGTGCTGCGTGTGAACGAGCCCATGTTAATCCTTACGACAGCTCTGTGGGTAAGTGCTATTATCACCCCCATTTTACAGATGAAGAAACTGAGGCACAGAGAGGTGAAGTAGCTTGCCCGTGATCCCACAGCTGGGATAGGTGGACTCAGGATTTGAATTCCAGGCAGTCTGGCTGCAGAGTCCAAAACCCTTACCTACCGCGGTGGGAGCCCACACAGCCTGCTCTGTCTACGTCCCGTAGATCGAGTTGAGCTGAGGTCACAGGACAAAGTGATATAGGCAACAGCGGGGTAGCCAGGACAGCAAATAGCTCCACCCGAAGGCCATTCTGTCCTGAGGACCCAGAGGGCCCCATGGTATCTGGTGAGCTCCACAGGCAGGTGAAGCCCCGACGCCGCAGTGGTGACTGCGAGAACATTGCTACTGGCCCCTTTCGGGGCTTTCGAATCTTTCCTCAGTTGAGCCACTAGAAGGTCCAGTATTCACACACACGTCAGAACCCTGGAAAAGCTGAGAATTCTTGGGCCTGCACATTGGAAGTGGTTTATCTTCATTGGTCCAGACCTGCCCTTCTTGGTACCACTGAGCTCCCGCTCCCTGATCCCCATCCCAGGGAGAGGAATGAGAATGGGAAAAAGAAGGGCCACCTAAGAGCCTGCAGAGGCCAGTAACACCTGTTCCCTTGGACTGTGACAAGGACCAGGGCTGAGTATGTCACTAGGATCAGTCTGTGACCAGGATCAGGGCTTGGTGTGTGACCAGGGTCAGCGCTCAGTGTGTGACCCAGTGCAGGACTCAATCTATTATCAAGGTTAAGGTTAATTTAGAGTCTCTGATCCTTGATGTCCACACTTCTTTCCTTGTTTGATGAGGCAGGGCACGTGGCCTGGCTCCCATGTTTCACTGGGCAGATTAGGTGTGGATTGCTGGGCTTGAATGCAGTGCCTTCCTCTCCCCGACACCCTCCTGGCTGGGCACGAAGTCACTGCCAGGCTCCTTGCAGCGCAGATGACCTGTGCTCCGAGTGGCGGGGCCACAAGCTGGCTATGGCAATTTGGGCAAGTCACCTCCTTTCCTCGAGCCTCCCTTTCTCCTTCTGCATGTCCCTGTAGGTACCTCAAACTCACCCCTATGAACTGAACACTCCCGGAAGCCTGCTTCTCCTTGATGTCACCAGTGTCAGCCAAAGACACTCAGTGGCCTAACTTAAAAATGGGGCATTGGCCTGGAACCCCCCGGAGGGGGTCCCCAAAGCCCCTCATCCAATGGTTAGCCTCCCCCCCACCCCCCCGCAGCCCTTCTGCCTCAGGCCTGAATATTTTCCTGCCTAGACTTAAAACAACCACCCCACAGATTCCCTTGTCTCCACCAAGGCCGTCTCCTGCCATGCTCCAAACTGCAGTCACAGTGGCCTTCTACAGTGTGAACCTGACGTGTCTCTCCCTGGCTGGACCTACATGGAGCTCAGGGCAGAATACGGGGCTAGGAAAGCAATGTGGGACAGATTGCTTTGCAACCACGAGAGAGGTGGGTGCACAGGGGAGGGTGTGTGCAGTGGGAGGAAGAGAGAAGGGGCCAAGGCCAACCCTGACGCTCTTCAGGGACAGGAGGGGGACACCCTGTCCTGAGAGGGAGAAGGGAGGAGGAAACCAGGAGAAGCACCTGCAGTCTCTGGGCAGGTCTGTGCCACAGATCCCCTGGGCTTTAGTGCTCACTTCATTTGACAACTCGGAAGTTGTGGGTGACCTCAGCGAGAATTGTCTGATGGGGGGACATCAAACACAGACGAGAGGTAGGCAGTCAGGGAGAGCAGCAGTGAGTGCGGACAGCTCTCAAGCAGTGGGGCTGGGACAGGCCTGGCGCTGGCAGAGGGAGCCAAGGCCGAGGGAGGGAGCAGACCGTCCTGTCTCGCCTGCTCTTGCCTTACCTCTCTGCCCCACTAGCCCTTGTGGACCCATGCCGGGCGGGGCAGGGGGGATGACAGAAGACAGATTGTCAAGTTCAGAGGAGAGAAGCCCAGAGAAAGGCCGGACTAGCTCCAGGTCACCCGCGTGTCAGGAGCAGGTCCAGGGCAGGGGTGCTGGTCTCCTGCCCCCTGCTCCCCCTCTGGTGTCCCTCCTTCATCCAGACTGGTAGCCTTGGCTCCGCGCAGCCTAAGAAGGAGGGTGAGCAGGAGAGCCAGAGGCGGTGTGGCGCGCTGGACAAGTGAGTGAGGAGGGGCAGAGAGGAGTGTCCATTCGGCCAGGGAGCCAGCAAGGTCCAGGGCTGGGGCTGTGCAGGTCTGCAGCCCCAGACCTGCTCCCACCTGGTCAAGCGATGCTGTGCCCTGCCCTGTCGCATCCGAGCCTCCCTTGGTCAGCAGGGGGGACTGAACTAGCTGATCCCAGCAGCCTTCCTGCCACATCTTCCTGAGAGGCGGCAGCAAGGGTCAGCCCGTGCTGCTCTGGACAGGCGGAAGCTGGGGCCAGGGCGGGGCTGGAGTTGGCGGTGGAGGAGCCGCTGCAAAAAAGCCCGGGGCTAATTTCCCGGTCAGGTGGAGGAGGAGGCACTGCAGCGGTTTCAAACCCTAATTAAACCCGCTAGGCGGTGTAACACCAAAATCAGTTCCAAGATCAATATTGCTATTCATTTAGAAGTGTAACGAGGTTAGAGAGGTGAGCAAAGGAAATAATTAACTCATTTGCAGCCTTTTTAAACAGAAGCAGTCATTTTAATCTCCAGGGTAATTAGCTATGCTCTGTCCATCAATCATGACCCCAGCCATTATTTTAAGTATTTGATTAATCAAGGAGGAAGGGGGTTAAGCTGCCCCTCCCTTCCCCAAACACCAGCCAGGGATTGGGGGTGACCCCTGGGCAGGCACAGGGACATTTCTCAGAGGCACAGTCCAGGCCAGCACTGAGTGGCAGGCAGGGCGGGGCCCACCGCACAGGGGGTGTCCCTAGGTGAGGGGGGTCGGCAGGTGGGAGAGCAGCTCCCTCTCCTGCAAGAGCACACGCCCTGCCCTGGCTTGGAAGTTTTCTGGTCCAGGCAACGCCCCTCCCCCCGTCTGTCCTGCGTTGGGGCAGATGCCCATGGAACCAGCCAGAAGCTCACTGGCTCTAAGTGCCCGGGGGGCTTCTGGCCACTGGAGGGCAGCAGAGCCCCAGGGACCCCTGAGCCGAGGGCTGGGCCGTCCAGGAACCGGCCGTGGCCGAGCCAGAGCTGTCCCCTTTGGAAACCTGGGTTCTGGCTGTTCCTGAGGGAGACATCTGGTCTAGCCACCATCTCCACGGCCTCCCTGCAGCTCAGAGGCAGGTGGTAGCGATTATTCTCCCATTTAACAGATGAGACTGAGGCCTCAGAGAGGGTCAGGCGGGACCTGTCCGGTGCTGGGTGCTTATACCCAGGTCCCCTATAAGCCTCATTCCTGAAACCTGGGGGGGACACACTGGGGGACCAGGAGAGCAAGGATGATCCAGAGTGTCCTCTGTCTCGCTGACAGCCCAGGCTCAGTCACCCTCACCAGCCACAAGGATCCTCAAAGACCACTAGCTGTCTCCATCACATCACAGAAGGGGGAAACTGAGGCCCAGAGAGATTCAGGGCCACTGCTAGACTGATGTTTTCATTCAGTATTTGCTGACAAACGTGGGGCACAGAATCACTGCCCCAAGGACCTTATGGTGCACTCAGGAGAGAAACATGCAGAGAGGTGGTGACCATGCGGCGGGGTGAGAGAGCTGTGGGGGCAAGCACAGGGCTGCGGGAGCCCAGCAGAGGCACCAAGCACGGCCTGGCAGTCAGGGAAGGCTTCCTGAGGGAGGTAGCCCCTGAGATGCACCAGAGGGAAAGGCAGCAAAGAGGGTTCCAGACAGGCGGGGCAGCAGCGCAGGGGTGCAGAGCAGTGAGGGTGGGCTGCGCAGGGCGCGAGTGAGGCGCGGCTGGACCACAGCCTGGCAGGAGGGCAGGGAGGTGATGAGGGGACAGGGTCGGGGAGGGCGCCACGAGTGTGAGCTGAGTCTGGATGGGGCTGTGGGGGCGGTCAGGGTGTCTCCTCTGGAACGGCTGTGCTGGGCAGGACTTGCCCAGTGGGTGGGTGACGTCACTGTGCCTGAGAACCCTCATTGGTGCTGTCCCTCTCTAGGGCCCAGCTGAGAAGTGAGGCCCTCTGGGAGGGCAGGGGTGGGGGAGGGGTGTTGCTAAAAGTTCCGGGAATTTAGGGCTTGGGGAAAAGCAGATGAGGGTTAAGGGGACAGCCGGGAGACAGAGGCCAAGCCCTCACTGACCACCTTTGCAAGGCCCTCACTGCCCTGTGCTATGCCAGCACCAGCACCAGCACCATCATCACCAGAAACTTCTCTCCTTGCATATCCCCAGCTCTGGGGAGCTCACCACCTCCAATGGTTCTGATTGGGAGAAATTCCCTTCGGCTCCTGAGTCTCCTTTCTCCTCCATAGCCGCTGGCTCTGTGCCTAGGGTGACCTGAGAGCCCTGCCTGGGAGTCTTCCCAGGACATCCCTGAGTCCCCAAGACTGCAGTGCCTACTCCCTGGGGGCAGGAGAGAGTATTGACTATGATGATCACCTGGGTAGTGACCCAGAACGGCCAGGAGCTGTGACTGGGTCGCCCGGCTGGCGTAGGGTTTGGGGGAAGCCTTCCAGGCCCAGGCACCGTCTCTGCAGGTTGGGGGAGGGCAGGAAGGATGGGAATAAGGAAACAGAAGGAGAAGGAGGAAAAAAGGAAAGGAGGAGGGAGGAGGACCAAGATCTGGCCTGGAGCTCGGTTGCTAGGGGCAACAGCATTGCATTCCGAGGAGGAACCAGATGCTGAGGAGGGCGGAGAAGGGGAGCTGGGGCCAGGTATCAGATCCAGGGCTTGGGGCTGGGGGGCCCATACGGCAAGGACCCCAGGAGCCCTGGTGGGAGCTTCTGGGTGGCTGTTCTGACCCCAGCGCTTGGAGGCAGGCATTCCGACTGGAAGGGCTGTGCCAGGCCCATTTGTAAGCTCCCCACAGCGACAGTTTGGGACTCCAGAGCTCAAGCAATTGCGGGGGCTGGGGCCGGGGCAGGGCTGGGGCTGAACGCTGGCCAGCGGTCACACCCAGGCCCCCCACCTGCTGGGGCACCAGCCTGCCCTGTTCCTTCCATCTAGGGGAAGAATAGGCAGATTCAGAAAAAGTACAAGCTGAAGACTGCAGTCTTCTGAGGCCTTGGGACACTCCCAGCCTGTCCCTGTCTATGAAATGACACAAATGCCTTGCCCTTGAATATATTTATCAACAGTGAAGTCTACACACATGTGAGGGGCCCTAGTTAAGGTAACAAGAGATAAAGGAGAAAAAAATGATAAAAGAAAGGGAAGTCACATGTACCCTGCATTTATTTAATATTATGTGCCAGGGAGAGCTTCGTACCCCCATTTTACAGATCAGCATACTGAGGTGCAGGGAGAGTCGGTTAGTGAACACGCTGGGAACTAAACATAACACGGTAAGATTCCACGGCCCTTCTCCGCCTTGGTGTTGCTACTGTCAGGATCTCCACAACCTTACCCTTTGTTGACCCCTCCGGCCAGAACTACGGCTTTCAAGCCTCCTCCCCAAACTCCCTCAACCCCTGCTTGCCTAGCGTTGGCCATGCTCACCTGCTCAGCCTCCTCTGTCCCCTCCCCCAGGCGTTTGAAGGCCCATACATGGTCCAGTCACCCCGCATCCCTGCCACACGCCACAGCCTGGCCTGTGTGTGGGAAGCCACCACAGCGCAGCGGCCCAGGACAGCGACTGTTCTGCGTGTTCTGGGACCCCGTGGGCCAGGCGCTGGGCAGGGCACAGAGGAGCTCACGGCTGCTGCATGGTATCTGGGAGTGGCTGTCGCGACTCGATGCCTAGGTTCTGGAACCATCCAGAGCTTACATTCTCCCATGTCTCCCGTGTCGATGCTCACCGCGGGCTGGGCCTGGGCTGGGGCTGCTGACCAGAGCGTTGACGCGGGGCCCGTTCACTCGGCCTGGGCTTCCTCGTAGCCTGGTGGCCTCGGTCCTAGGAGCACGTCTCACACGGTGGCTCGGGCTCCCAGGGTGAGCGTCTCAGCAGGCACGGTGGAAGCTGTGTTTTACGACCCAGTGTCAGAAGTCCCAGAATGTCACCCCGGCCATATCTGTTGGTCAGAGCAGTCGTGAGCTGCCCAGACCTTCAGCACCAGGAGCAGGTGACGGGTCGGGTCACACTGGAGCAGGGCCCGTGGGCTGGGGCAGGTTGTCACAGATACTTTTAGAAAATACAAGCTGCCCTCTTGCCTCTGTCATTGCTGTAATGAAAGCCACTCCCATTCCCTTCCTCTCCCAGCCCTGTCCCCTCAGTGCCGATCCCGCCCTGTCTCCTGCGGGAGCCCTGCCTGGACCGGGAGCTGCAGCTCCCATGCCCAGGGACAGAACCACGGCCACGTGCGTGACGCCTCCAAGGCATCCAGTCTCCCGCTCCTCTCTGTCTCTCTTGGCCACTAACCCGCCTGTGCTTCCCAGGGCTCCAGCGCTGTCCCACTGAGGACGCCCCTGAGACCTCGCGCCTGCAGAGCCTGCGCCCGTCCATGTTCTGCCGACCAGCAGGCGCAGCTCCAGCCCCCCTTTTCCCCAGAGGCCGAGCGCCTCACCTCCCCCTTCCTGCGCAGCCCCAGCTGAGCCCCCGCCCGTCCCACCCCCAGGCTCCCTCTCCTCTCCAGAAAGGCGGCCCAGCCACCCGGCAGGAGCCAGAGCCCCTCTCTCTGGCGCCTCCCACAGCCGACTCACCTCCAGGTCAGGCCCCTCCTGTCACCTGGCTCTCACCTGGAGGCTGGCGACTGCTCCCTCCCTGTGTGGTCCAGTCCTCCCCGCTCTCCCCTCTAGTCTGTTTGGCAAGCAGCTCCTCTGCAGGAAACCTGACCTTGCCACTCCCTGCTAAAACCCTTCCAACACTCCCGACATGCTCAGGACCAGACCCAGCTCCTTGCCAACACACGCAGAGCCTTTGGCTGCCCTTGGACCTCTTCCCTCCTCCCTAGCTTCATCTTTCACTGCTCCCTCCTCTCGCACCTGTGCTGGGGTACAGCCCGGGCCAGGCCGCGCTTCACTTGAAGGCCTTTGCACAGCTGCTGCCTGGACTTGGCAAACCTCTCCAGGGCCCTCACCTGAGGGGTCTGTCCATCCTCAGTGCCGTCCAGTAGAGCGTCCTGTGAGATGGGAACGCTCTGTCCCTGCACTATGCAATATGGCAGCCACTAGCGCCTTGGAATGTGGCCGGCGTGACTGACGAACTCAATGTTTTATTTCTTAATTAAAGTGAATGTGGCCAGTGGCTACCATATTGAACAGTGCACAGCTCTAAGGTCACAACTCTTCCAGGAAGCCTTCCCTGACCTCCCAGGACTAGGCTAGATGTCACCATAATGCTCCATTCTCTGAGGTTTTTATCTTATTTACCTGTCTCCCCAACTGGCCTGTGTGTTCTTTTAGGGGTTACCTCTTATTCATCATGGTATCCCCAGCTCCATGCTCTTAGTAGGTGCTCAATAGCTGTGTAGAGTAAATGGATTTTTTAAACCCAGATCTAGGCAGAGACTGGACCTTCCATAATGACCAAATCCAAACTGACTCTGCCAAAGATCTGAGTAAGTGTACGCGTGCATACATGTGCAGTGAGCTCACATGGAGACACGCATGCACATCCCCCTGACCTTGGCAGGACTGTGCAGCCTCCCCCCCCAGCTGGGGACAGCTGCCCCACACACAGATGCTGGCGCCCTGGGCTGGACGGGAAGTGTGCCTCTGAGTTGGCCTTTGTGAAAATCAGACCCCGCTTTCATTCCTGTTTCTTAGATGCTTCATCTGCATTGCAGATGAGTCTTCTGAGTTTTAAAAGAAAAGCTTCCAGTCCTCTGTGTGGGACCACCTGCACTCTCAGCTCCCATTCTAGAAACAAGCCCCTGCAGGCCATTTAAATGATCCTTCACCTCCTAAGTCAAAGGCTCATTTCTCGGTTTATGAAGCTCTTGTTTTAAGTTTTGACATTAGGTTTTCTTCAGAGGGCGTCTCAGGCTTCTGTTTTCCCTCACCCATCCCCTCCTTTCCAGTTCCTGCCCCGGCTCCTCCCTCTCCCCCCATCCCTGCCAGGCCCCCTGTCTGGGTTGGGCTCTTCCATCAGCCATCCAGGGTCAGGTGCTGGGGCTAGAGAGAAGAAGCATGTTTGTTGCCCTCGAGGAGTTCCCATCTTTCTGTTCTGCCCTCAATTCCTTACAATCAATTCCCTACAAGTGCCTTAAAAAGCAAAACCTTAGAATTCTGGCACCGGACAAGTTCTCAGGCCTGATTCAATTCCCCATTGCACAGGTAGAGACTGAGGTCAGGAGTGGGCTGGACACAGCCACGGCAGAGCAGGAGAAGGAGCCCCCACCTCCCACCCTCAGCCTGGAATTCTGGACACCACAACCCCCACCCTACCCCTCCACCTGGGCTGCCACGCTGGGGTCACTGACTCCTCCTAGGTGCAGGCTGGTGACTAACCACCCTCAGCTATGGCTGTGCTCTCCAAGGAGGATTCTTATTTAAAAGTAACGCGGGAATTTGCCCCTTTGCTTCGCAAGGCAGTAAACAGTCCCCAGTAGCGATGCAACAAAGACCCAGCCAGGCAGCAGGGGCCTCTGTCACTGCTACCGTGTTCTGAGTCTCTTAGAATGGCGTTGGAAGGGTGTGTCAAGCTTGTGTAGTCTGCAATGGGACCCCATAGAGGACCGAAAGGCAGCCACTGCAGTGGAGGAGAAACCGAGTGTCGGGCATATGACTCAGCCAGAGGCTTACAGAAAACTGAAGGGCAGAGGTAGAATGGGGAGAGGGCAAGGAGTGTGGCTGGGCAGAGCCCTGGCCCCGGCGCGGGGACAGCTGGCTCCAGATCCCGGTCTCCACCCACTCTTTCTGTGGGCCCGGCCCAGCCTTTTCCGTTCTCCTGCCTCCATTTCTCTCTGCGCCTCGACAGTGAGGGAAGGGAAGGGACAGGGCTGCTAATGCCTCTTCTCCCTGTAGCAGCCCCCACACCCGAGAGCCAAGCCCCAGCCTACCATCGATCGCTCCAACAGCCGCAAGGAGGCCCTCTTGCCCCAAACTGCTCTCCGAGTATCGTCCCAAGTTAGCCCTTGCTTGGCCCTGAGTCCCTTAGACACCCAGGAGCTGGAATCATAACTAGCTGAAGGCAAAGAGAATCAGAAGAGAAAGAGCCAGTGACTTCACTTGCTTTAATAACGATGCGTTGAGCAAAGTACTTCCCGGCCCGTTAGACATCAGGAGTAGTCCCCCGGCACCCAGACCCACAGCCATGCACACTCTCTCCCTCACGTGTGCACACACACAGTGTGCCACACCAAGGGAGCTTGCAAAATGTGGCATAGTACATTCCTGCTTGGTGGTTCCCAAGACTCGTTAGCATTTAAAGGCTTTGGGAAGTCCTGCAAGAAAGATTCGGTTTACCTTGATATTTCCCAAGCTTATGTGGCCGTACTTTTTTCCAATGTAACACTTTGAATCAGTTAGACATTGCATTTGCCTGCAGGTACCAGAAGTCCAACCATAGCAGCCTAAACACACTAGTTGTGTCTTTTACGCCCCCATAGCTGGAGGTCAGCAGCCCAGGGTTGCAGGTTGGCTCCATCACGCCTCCAATGTCCCAAGCGCCTTCTCACTTTGGGCTTCATCATCCTTAGCACTGCTGTCTCTCTTCAGTGTCACCTCATGGTCCAAAAGGCCTGCTAGGCTCTGTCCAGTCTGCATTCCAGGCAGCAAGCATGAGCGGAGGAAGGGGAGAGCACCTGGTCTCTGCCTGCCTCCTATTACAGAACTCTCCCAGGCGTCTCACCGCTCCATGCTCCTGCTCACACCTCATTGGCCAGCCCTGGCTGCAAGGGAACCTGGGAAACGTAGTCTTTTGCCCCTCCACAGCTAGAATAAGGTTCTGTTACCATAGAAGAGGGGGAGCATAAGCACTGGGTAGACAGGTGAAGTCTCAGCCACTGCTTCTTTGTGTTACTATATTCTAGGAATTGGTTCGACCTCTACTTCCTGCCTGTGTGGAAGGAAGGCTGTGTGGCCCTGGATAAGCTTCCTAACCTCTCTGAACCTGTATTCTTTAAAACAGTGGTTATCACGAGGATCAAATAAGACAAAGTATGTGCAAGCCTTTTGCAAACTGTAAACTGTTACAGAAATGAAAGTTACTCTTGTTTTCACCTGTTCTTCTAAACAGCCTTTTGCAGCGGGCAGGGCAATACCCATCTCCACATTTGACTGAAGGGGAGGCTGAGGCTCAGAGATATGAACTGAATTCTGTGATGATGAGGTCGGAGCCCTGTTTTTGTTCACTGAATGAACCCTGATTCCAGCCTGAGTTTGAGCCCTGACCTTGGTGACAGGCTGAGCCTTGATCCTGGCCAGAGTTCAAGTTCCGATCTTAGTTTTAGACTGAACCCCAATGCAGGTTATAGGCTGAACCTTGATCCCCCTTCAGTCTAGGCCCTGAACTTGATCTCTGAGTTCTGATAACCAGAGGGGCCCTTTGAACCATCTGTCAGCCCCCAAAGGTGCTCGCTGGGCTCCAGTGAGGTGTAAACGATGATGCTGACTCCTGGGCCGGGGCTTTCTCCACAAATCCCCTGCTGTGGTCCATCCAGACCTCGCAAAGCAGGGGGCGGACAAGCAAACCTGCGGACCCCAGCAGCCAGAGCCAAGAGGATGTCAGAGAACCAGGAGGAGGGCAAGGCCTGCTTCCCCCTAGTAATTTTCCCAGCCCAGACAGCTGTAATGGGGAAGGTATTGAAATTTAAATCAGAGCCCAGCCTAACCTCTCTGCCCACCTCTTGCTGTGGCCTGTGATCTCCGGCTGGCTATCTCCTCCTGGGGAGAATGACAAACCAACTCAGGGAAAGTGATAAATTTTCAATTTTATTTTAAAATATACCAGATGGGAGATTTTATTGGAGCCATAAATATGTCAAGAGCAATGTTGGTGTGTGATGGGAGATGCCCCCTCCTTGGGCCTCTCTTCCTGTTTAGAAATTCCATCAGATTCTTAATAAGAGGCTCCAGTTCGACTGGAGCAGCAAAATAGTCTCTATATTAAAGCAATTGAATTTCCATTTGCCAGACATCTTGTGCTTTAAGCTTCCAGGTTCCAGGGGTGTGGGGTTGCTAAGCCGATTTTAAATGAACCTAAACTAATAACTGCACAGCACGCTGGGGGCTGTGGAAGAGTGGGAGGGGAAGACAAGGGAAGGGAGGGGAAGACGAGGAAAGGGAGGGGAAAGGAGGGAAGGGACAGAAAGAAGGAGGGAGAGAGGGACAGGAGGGGAAGGGAGGAGGAGGCGCCACCAATCACAGACCTGCGGCG
>VBSM01001118.1:874913-904293 GCA_008086735.1 Cheirogaleus medius
CCCCCCCCCCGCAAGCTGCCCTGCAGAGCACTCACCTTCAGAAGGCTCTGCTCCTGCCCTGGGGTTCTGTCATTCGCCCTGGCCTGTGCCATCTTCTCACCCCTGGCAGCCCCCTCTCCTCTGTCAAGTCCTTGTCTGCTCCTGTAGGGACTCCAGCCTTCACTCGGCCTCAGGCATCTAACTCCAGAGAATGGCTCAGATCATGGGCTGAGGACATTAGAGGTGAGAGGATCCAAATATGAAGACACCAAGGCCCACACAGGGCACAAGCACAGGGAATACAATTCTTCTAGAACAATCTCTGGATTGCAGGTATGGGTAGGTGATGGCTACCCACCACCTATAAACTCACCCTGCCCCAGCCAACTTCAGCCAGGTCTAAGTGGCACCTGCCCAGGTTTGACACAGACGATGCCCAGGTGGCATGGGATAGAGCCTCAGAAAGGATATCACCTTCTCTGAGAGCAAGCCTCCCTTCTCAAAAGCAGGTATGCACTTCTCAATTCCAACAACAGTCAAAAATAACGGTTACACTGCTACTTACACTCCAAAATGAGATAATCCATGAAAATCATTTAGCATAGTTCTGGCCCCTTGTAAGTGCTCCAAAAATGTTAGCTATTATCATTCGGGTGCTTGGGGGGTACGATACCTCCCCACGGATCTGCGTCTTCCAGGTTCTCTGGCACGGGAGTCCAAGACAGCAGCTGCTCAGTGCTGAGTTCGACCGTTAAGAATCTCCCATCCATTGGAGAAGTCGCAGACTCTGGAGGCAGAGTAGATTCAAATCCCGGTTTTCACCTCCTTGCTCTGTGTGCTCTGAGACCCCTCTGAGCCTCAGTTTCCTCATCTGCAAAACGGGTGAATGATCCTTTCCTGGCCTTCCTTGCATGACTGCTGCGTGAACCAGAGCTGGAGAATACGTCCTCAAACAGCACTCTTCCTGCTTCCTCCTGCCTGGCTCGTCAAACTTCTGACCCTGCCAACCCGGGTCTTTCTGAGTGGCCCAACTGCCTGAGGCCCAGGCAGGTCCTGAGAAAGGCTGGGCTGGGGACCCGCTCACCACATGCCCTGCCTCCCCCATCATCTCCAACCCGATTGCAAATGCTCAGGGAGCTGAGTGCCGCCTCCCAGGGCCCAGCTGCGACAGGAGGTCAGTGATAGCCCTTCTTTACTGGGTTGCTTCAAAGATTAAACGAGCTCACCCACCTGAAGCACGTAGGCCGATGCGCAGCGCAGGGTGAGTGTAACTGCCACTGTGCAGGCTGATCCCGGCACAACGCTGGGGGCGTCTTTCACAGAGACACGGGTGCACAGCCTCCCCACCCCACTGCTGTCCCTGGAGGGAGAGTGGATGGCTGGGAAGCGGCCAGGTGGTGCCTCAGGCCTGGGTCCCCAGGTCGGACTCCGTCCCTAGCAGGGGCCGTCCCTGAACAGCAGCTGCCTCCTCACCATTGATGGTGGGGCTCCAGGGCAGCCAACCAGACGCGCTTTTAACAAACAGCTTTTCAATGTGATGGAGCCAGGTGAGCTTGCAGAGTGGAGGCACTGTCAGCGGCTTGCCTGGAGAGGATTTCAAGGTCACAGCCTGACCTCAAAGCCTGGACCCCTCCCAGGGAACGGCCCAGGGGCTGCCGAGACCGCGGGGGTGGGGGGGGTGGGGGTGGCACGGGCAAAGCCAGGACAGCAGCAGCTGAGACCTCTTCCTCCAGGAGGCTTCGAATTGGCTTCTTCCCCGCAAATGCCAGAACACTCTCCCAAGTGCAGAGGCTGAGAAGATAAACGACTTCCCCTTCATCTCATCTCCCTCTCAGTCAGCTGGGCAGGACAGCTCTGCTTTCTTTGTCTTGCAGATTAATCAAAATCAGGGTGGACTCCCTGAGAGAGGCTCAATTATCAGCTCCCCTCATAGCGGGTGCAGGGCCACAGCAATCCCATGGGCCTTGCAGAGTGGGGCCACCCACCAGGCTAGCCTACACCCCAAAATACTGCCTCAGCACTCCCTAGAGAGGACAGGGATTCTCCAGGGAGGGCTCAGGGCCTCCACCACCCTCCCAGGGCCCTGCCACAGCCCCAGTGGTGCAGGCCTGTCTGAGCAAGCTGGGACCTCAGCCCCGGGCCAGCTGCTGCTTCGAGCAGGTCGACGGCCGACAGCCTCCATTCCCGCGTGTGCACTGAGCACCTTATAACTCACACGCACTTCTGCTCCCACTGCCTTCTCGAAGGGGGGATAAGTCTGTTTTACAGACCGGGAAACTGAGGCACAGGGAGCTGGGATGACTTGTCTGAGGTTGCTCAGCCAGTAGGCAGGGCAGCTGGAATGCAGACCCAAGTTCGGGTTCCCAGACCTGGGAACAGCAGAGCCAGGGCAGGGAGGAGTCTTGCAGCCCTCTCAGTGGTGGGTCAGGTTCTCAGGGACTGGCTGGGTCCTTCCAGCAGCCAGGCCACCAAGGGGACCCCAGGGAGAACAAGAGCAGGGGGCGGCCCCTTCCCAACTTCCCTCTGCTCAGAGTCTGGGCTGTGGCCAGGCCCCTTCCATTCCACACACTCCACCCCTGCCCAGAGAGAAGTCACGGGAAACTCAGGGCTTTGAGTATCCACCCCCTCCCCCAAAGAACCCAAAGTGATGAGGGGATTTTAAGCCCACTGACAACGTCCTGAGCTGGGAGCCAGATGGCTTCATTCCAGTCCCAGCACTACCATGGGCTAGGAGTGGCCTTGGAGTAGTTCTGCCCCCTCTGCCCTCAGTCTCCCCATCTGTGAAATAAGAGGCCCTGAGTCTGGACTAGAAGATCCCTCTGGCTCGTATCCTAGAGGATCTGGCCACCCACTCACTCTAAGCTGGCCCAGGTAGAGGCTGAAGAAGCCAGAGCTGAGCCTACAACCCACGCCCGGACCTCTGGGACCGGCTGCGAGCTCCCAGCATCCGCTGCAGGCGGCTGCAGCACCCAGACTTTCCCACAGACGCAGCCCAACCCCCAGCAGGCCCCGCATTCCCACTGCAGCCCTTCCAAGAGGAAACCACAGTGCGTGCAGAAGCCAGGCAGAAAGTAAACAGAAAGCAATGTCCCTGGGACCTCGAGGCCCTGGGCCCAGCCTGGGGCAGCTCTCAGGAAGGCGGCTCTGACCAGAGCGGATTCCTGCCAAGCCTGTCTGGACTGGCCCGGAGCCCTGGCTGCCCTGCTCAGACCAGAGAAAAAGCCGTGCTCTGCCCTGTGCTGAGACGTGCCAGGGGTAGGGGGAGCAGGCTAGGCACAGGAGGGGCTGTGGTCCTAGCCCCAGGCTAACTCCCTGGACAGGGCAAATCCCATCCCTCCCTGGGCCTCACTGTCCCATCCGGACAATGGACACGGCACACCAGCTGCTTTCTGAGGTCCTCCCTAGGGGCTGAGAGTTTGATTCTAGAACACAGCACAAGGTGGTCAGTTGAAGTAGGGGAGAAGGGCAGCGGTCTTCTATGGGGTGGGACCCCCGTGGCATTTTAGCCTGGCCTTCCCCTCCCCCTCCACGTACTTTTCCCCGGCCTGGCAGAGGCCGAGGGGGCTGAGTGAGCTGCAGGGTGTGAGCCCAGGGCCTGGAGGTGGCTCGGGCAGGCCCTGCAGGTGCCAGCTAGGCTGGGCTGGGGAGGGCAGTGCAGTGTGGGCCAGTCTCTCCTGACCCCACCCCACCGCCCTGCCCCCGCTTTTCTCCAGGGCGACCAGGCCCCTGGAGTGGGTCTGTCTCCTGGCAGGTGGAGGGAAATGAAGGGGGACAGGGAGCAGCAGACTTGCAGGACTCGTTCCTCTCCCTCTCTGGGCCCTTTATGATGTCCTCTTTCCCACTTCCTCCAAAGTTATACGGGTTCCCTGTCACCCTCACTGTGCTAAAGCCATGCTGGGTTGGCCAGATGGGTGCAGGCCTCTCTCTCCTGGGACCCACAGCCCACCCAGGACTCAAAGCCCCACTGGCTGGGCTCCAAGGCTCCTTCTGCCCTGGCCCCTCTCTACACAGGGCTTGGACACATGTCCCTGAGACTGATCAAGGGCCAGTCACGCCCCAGACAGACCAGATGACCCACCCCCTATGCCAGGTTGCTCTTCTGAGGGGCTGTAAAAAGCCACCTGTCGTGTAGCAAAGGACCCTCATGCAAAGAGACTCCTATGGGCAGCCTTGATGGCCCATGGCACATGTCCTGTTGGAATCCCCTGTGGGCTCTAGCTGAGACCTGCCCCACCCTCCCACTTATCTCTGTCCACATGGAAAGGCCCTTGGGAAGTGTCTTGCCCCAGGCTCTCCCTCAGCAGGGCCCTCTTCCGGGGTGGGAAGGCAGGAGCAAGAGGCCCTGTGGGGAGTGAATAGGCCAGGCTTGGCTGTAGTGACTGAGCCTTGAGCCCAGTGACCAGGAGCCCAAGTCCTCGTCCCAGCCCTGCTGGAGACTTGCTTTGTGATAGTTGGCAAGTGGGGTCTTCTTTGAGCTTTGGGTGCCTGTCGGTGAAGTGGCAGTATGGCCTGGTCCTCTTTTGGCTTAAGATGTCCACCAGACCCCACTGTCACTCCCACCTGTGTTCAGATCTTTCCCTGCCCACCTCCCCCCACTTGCCACAACCCTAAGCCCTCCTCCTGGGGACCCTCAGTAGGCACAGGCGCACGGCCCACATACCTGGCTTCCAAGAGAGGCTGCCGCAGCTCCTATCTCCAGCCATAATCCCTGCTGCCCGGGAGTCAGGGCCTACAGCAGCCTGCATAGCCACGTGGACACATGGAAACGTGGCCACAATGCCACAGAGTCAGGGCCCTTCTCCCTGCTGAGCAGGCTAACACCTTAATCCCTTTACACAAAGCCCACTGATCCCTTCCTTGGAGGGAGGGAGATGGCGGCACAAGCTGGCTGATTCCGCTGGTCTAGAGAGAGCTTGCCCCAGGGGACCCGGCAGATCCACCCCTGTGCATGCTGCCGGCTCACTATAGCCACACTCACGCCCCTCGCTACCCCAGCCCCCAGCCCTCCAGGGGCCCTGGTAGATTCAGGGATATGGCGATCCCCACGGTCCTCTCTCTGTCCTCCCGGAATGGCGGACTGCCTGGAGACAGGCCTGCGCTCCTAAATCACCTTGATGGTTTAGTCCAGGGATGGGGTGTCTGGTCCCAAGTGTGAACTGCTAGGCAGGACACAGTCAGAGAAGACGGGAGAGTGTACACACCACGCAGGAAATTGTAGAATGGGAGAAGTTTCTCTGCATTCCCGTCACTCACTTTCTACACCCTATCCAGGGCGGGCCCCTCCTGGCCAGAAGAAAGATGTTTAGTCAACTCCCTTCCAGTGAAATTCCAGGCCAGCCGGAGCCCGTGTAGCCTAAAAAGAAGTTGAACTTCAGACAGCACAGAGAAGACCGTCCGGGTCAGGGAGCTTTCCTAGCACCCGCAAAAGCCCATGCTCGGTGTCCTCCGTGCGTGTGGGTGAGGCCAGGGCAGAGCTGGTGTCCCCAGCGGGAGGTGCGCGGCGCAGTGAGAGCCAGTCCACACACGGACTCGGACTCGCGGAACGCCAGCCGCAGACTGATTCGCGGTGACGGCGGCGACGTCCATCCCCAGGTGCCTGGACCAGTGTGCACACTCACACAACGCCACACCGCTCAGCTGGAAGTCCTGGCCAGCCCTCCGTTCGCCCAACTGCCCCCACAGATCTCAAAGTCATGCACCACGTGAGAGAAGCCCGGCGGGAAGAACGCACACGGTGTGATTCCACCGTGCAAAAGGATAGAACCGGCAAAACCCGTCTCGGCGCTGGAAATCATTGGTGTTGCTTCCGGGTGGGGGGCGGTGGGGGCGACAGGGAGGAGGCAGGAGAGAACTTTCTGGAGTGACAAGAAAGCAGCATTCTGCATCTGGATTTGGGGGGTGGGCACACGGAGGATTATCGAAATCCATCAAACTGTACACTCAAGAGTGCGCGTAACTTTTACCTCAATAAATAAATATATACATGACGAATATAAGCATGGCATTTGTTTAGTCAGTTCGTTAAATCTTCCTTTGAAATAATTGCAAACTTACAAAAAATTGCAAGACTAGCACAAAGAATTTACTCTTCACCCAAATTCCCCAACAATTAACATTTTACTGCATTGCTTCATCATCTTCTCTCCCTGTCTCCCTGTCTCCATGTATATAAATATATATAAATTATCTGTGTTATATGTAATTGTTTTCTGAGCCATTTGAGACTAAGTTACAGATATCATATCCCTTTACCCCAAAATAGTTCGGTGTGTATTTCCTAAGAATAAGAATATTTTCTTGTCCTTGTTATCAAAATTGGGACATTAACATTAATAAAATATTATTTTCTAATCTATATAGCTTCAGATTTTGCCAGTTGTCCCAATAATATTCTTTGTTAAATTTTTTTTTCTGGTCCAGGATTTGATCCGGGTCCCAAGTTGCATTTAGTTGTTGTGTCTTTTTAGTCGTATTTAGCTTGGAATAAGTCCTCAGCCTTTGTCTTTCATGAACTTGGTATTTTTGAAGAGTTCAGGCCAGCTATTTTATTGAATGTTCTCCAGTTTGGGTTTGTCTGATATTTCCTCATGATCAAATTGGGGTCATTGGTTTTTGGCAGGATTGTCGCAGAAGTGACGCTGTGTCTTCTCCGTGCGCCGCCCCAGGAGGCGCGGGCTGTGCATTTGTCCCATCACTAGTGACGCTAGCCTGTATCACTGGCTACGGTGAGTCTGCCACTGTGAAGTTACTGGTTTTCCATTTGTATTTAATACGTATTTTGTGGAGAATTCCCTTAAGAGTGTAAATAGCCTGTTCTTTATCAAATTTTTCACACACTAATGCTAGCATCCATCGATGATTCTCGGCTGAATCAACTGTTACTATGATGGTGACCAAATGTTATTTTCTAACTCTAGAATTTCCTCTTTGGTAACTTGAATTCTACCCTAAGGAACAAATTTTTCTCTTCCCTATGTATTTATTAATATTTATACTCCTTATATTCTATCTGTATGGATTTGTGGATTCTTATTTTATTAAATGGGTTGTGATTCACCCCTATCGTTATTCATTTTGGTGCTCAGATTGTCCCCAGTTTGACTAGTGGGAGCCCCTTTGAGCTGACCCCTGTGCCCTTTGACACTTCTCCATCATTCCTTTGACCATTTCCTACTTTCAGACTCATCGCATACTTGTCCCAGAAATCAGCTGTTTCTCCAAGGAGCCCTTGTTTCCTGTAGCTGGGAATGCTCTGGGAAGTGGACCACCCT
Source organism: Cheirogaleus medius (assembly GCA_008086735.1). Taxonomy (NCBI): domain Eukaryota; kingdom Metazoa; phylum Chordata; class Mammalia; order Primates; family Cheirogaleidae; genus Cheirogaleus; species Cheirogaleus medius. Next base: position 882,164 of record VBSM01001118.1, read on the forward strand.
GACCAAATCTACATCAACGTGTGTGCACAAAGCCATGAGCTCTCGCTGCTACCTACGATTCCAATCCAATACCTAAGGGTTTTGTCTTTCTCCTTCCAGTATTTGCAACTCCTGCAGCAGTGAGACCTGGATCCCATGATTTTTATTGTATTTACTCACTTGCCCAAGCCTCAAACACACGGGAAGTTTCAGAACTGCTAACCCACACCACTGCAAAAAGCAGTGCCACTGATTAGAGTTCCTTTTGCAGGCGTTTTGCCCTCCGTCCAGGTGTGTGCAGTCAGAATACTACTGACATGCTCAGAACTCCCTTGGGTCAGGCTTTCCCCCTTTCGGTGTGGTTATGTTATTCATTTGAAATTGTTTGTTTGTTTCTGTTTGTATTACATTTTAGGGATTTCCCCCATCTTTTGTTGCTGTTGTTGTAGTTGTTATTTGAATATGAAAACCATTGATGTGGTTCCCAAAGTCAATACTACACGAAAAATTTATACTCAGAGAAATATCTCTCTTCTCACGTCCTTTCTGGCCTATTCCCACCCAACCTCTGTAGGGAACGGATCTCATTGGTTTATCCTACCAGTGTTTCATTCTGCAGAAAAACTATATACAAATGCATATTACACATAATTTTATATACATATAATTTCTTATTTCCTCTTCTTTCTTACACAAAAAGTAGCATTCTATGGTTTCGTGTTGTGATATTTTAAGCATAACCCATTCTGGAATCCCTCTGTATCAGTTCATAGAGATCGTCATGGCTTTTAAGTTTACATTTTTATTGAAGAAATAGCATACATGCAGAAATCATATATGCACAAATCATAGGTGTATGACTTGATGATTTTTCACAGAATGAATGCCCTCAAGTAACCAGCATCGCAGAAGTCCCTTTCTTGCCCCTTGTAGTCACTAACCCCCCTAAAGAAACAGCTGTCCCTCCTTCTAACACCATTAGTTACTGTTGCCGATCTGAACATTGTGCAGGTGAGTTCACAGAACATTTACTCTTTGGTGTCTGGCTTCTTTTGCTCAGCATTATGTTTGTGACATTTGTCCACATGGTTGTATTTATTTATAGTTTGTTCATCATTTCATATAAATATATCACAATATTTTTATTTACTATAGTGTTGCTGGGAATTTGGGTATTTCCAGTTTGTGGCTTTACCAGTAGTGGTACTATGACCATTTTAGTACCTAGAATGCGTTTGGTACCTAGGAATGGAGTTGCTGGGTTACTGGGTGTGCGTATGTTTAGCTTTGGTAGATGTTTGTTTATTTTTTGAGACAGAGTCTCACTCTGTTGTCCGGGCTACAGTGCCATGGCGTCAGCCTAGCTCACAGCCACCTCAAACTCCTGGGCTCAAGCGATCCTCCTGCCTCAGCCTCCAAAGTAGCTGGGACTACAGGCATGTACCACCATGCCCGGCTAATTTTTTCTATATATATGTTTAGTTTGCCAATTAATTTGTTTCTATTTTTAGTAGAGACGGGGTCTCGCTCTTGCTCAGGCTGGTTTCGAATGCCTGACCTTGAGCGATCCTCCCACCTCGGCCTCCCAGAGTGCTAGGATTACAGGCGTGAGCCACCGCGCCCGGCCTGTTTGGTAGATGTTGTTAGACACTTTTCTGAAGTGTTAATATACCAATTCTCACCAGCCACATGAAGCAGTTCCATCTGCAGCACATCCTCACTCACACTGGACTTTTCACCCATCTTACTCGTTTTAGCCATGCCGGGGATATGTGCTCTGTTGGGTTTTTAGCCTGTATTTCCTTGATGAGCAAATAGCACTTTTCCCAGCATCACCACCAGCCTAGCCCCCTTGGCTCCGGCCTTGGTATCAGAAGACCTCACTCTGCCCACCCTGATTGGATGAGTCGTGTGACACTGGCCTGTCTTAGTCCATTCCTGCTACTACGACAAAATACCTTAGACTGGGTAACTTACAAACAATAGAAATTTGCTGCTCGCAGTTCTGGAGGCTGGGAGGTGCAAGATCAAGGTGCCAGCAGATCTGGTATCTGGTGACGGCTCCTCCTCTGCGCCACAGAAGGCATCTTGTTGCTGGGTCCTCATGTGGCAGAAGAGGCAAGGGAGCTCACTCGAGCCTCTTTCATAAGGGCACTAACCCCTTCGTGAGGGCAGAGCCCAGTTCTCACGATTTAATCACTCCTCCGAAGTCCCACCTTGTAATACTATCACACTGGGGATTAGGTTCCAACATACGAATTTTGGAGGGACACAAACATTCAGACCGTAGCAGGCCCTCTCTAAGTTCTCTCATTTGCACGGTGAGGATGCTGACCTTGTTCTGCTTTTGCGCAGGGGCACACTGTTGTTTGGAGGAGGTGGGGCTCCAGGACTCTTCCTTCCAGGTCTGTCTCCCTGCTTCATGGGCACAGGTCTGAGCAGAAGACAGGATTCATTACCCACGTGCCAGTCTTCTCCTGGCTTCTGCCCTGGGTCTTTTCCTCCTTTGACGGCGTCTCAAGCCTTCCTCTTCCAGATCGCCTTCATCTCCCTTCCACATCACTGAGCCAGGCCCAGGCCAGAAAGGGCAACGAATGGGCCCAGGAGGGCAGCCGTTCGCCTTGGGCTTGCTCCATTGCCGTGTGACCTGGGCTGGTTTCTAGAAGGATGTGGGGTGTGGGCATTGCCTACAGCATCCCTGGGGCACTTTAGTGCTCTTGTACACTGTGCTAGAGGAAGCCATCTGAGCAGGTGAGCAGAGGGAAACAGACAAACTATATTTGTGTACATACGATGGCCAAATGGACACGCAAGCCATGGCCGCATGCCTGTGTGCCAACGAGGAAAGCACAGCAGGGACGCTCCGATCCCCTCAGAGAGCTGCAGGAGGAGGGTGCTCCCACCTCCCCATCCTTCGGTGAGCCTGGGCCGTTCTGAACTGAGCATGACTTGGGTGTAGAAGCCCAGCCCCTGGTTCACTCCCAGGAGACGTTGAGTCGTGCAGACCTAGGAATGAGGCCCCACATGAATGTCCTCAGGGTGGCTCAGGCATGGACCCTGACTCCAGAGCTAAGGGGACACTAAGACATTGGCACAAGCACCTGGGGACTATGCTCTGGGCGAGCACAGATGGCCTCTTGCGAGAAGGGCTGCTGGGCAATGTGGGTAAGCTGGGAGTGAGTGTCCAGCCCAGGGGACGGCCTGCGTGTGCATGCTCAGTGAACCAAGGCAGATGGGCTGGATCGCCAAGGCCCTGACAGCCTGGCTGAAGGAAGGGCTGGGATTTTATCCCCCAGGTAATGGCCACTGGTGTCTATGAGAAGAGTTGGTGCAAGGGTGACACAGTCTCCTCTGATTACAGACACTCACCTGCAAAAGGTCCCCAGCCCACAGAGTCTTCTCAACTGGCTCCCACCGTTTGAATTTCTTTCTTTAGTGACACAAAGACTTTTCCTGCTCCAACACACCCTTCCAAAATGAAAGCTCTGGGTGCCAGTCCAAACCTTGATGGGCTCAGCTGCTCAGCCCAAGATCCCTAGAGAGATCTGATTCCAGAGGCAAGGGCCAGACTGGTTGGTGAGGGTGAGCATAGGGGTGGGTGGGAAGGGAATATTTTTTAGCGTTTACTAGTACCAGACATTATATTAAGTGTTCTGCATTCAATATTTCTTTTACCACTTGTCAACAACACTATTAGGAAGGTATTAGCCCCATTTTACAGATGAAGAAGTTGACTTAGGGGCAGGCTAAATTATCCACATAGCAAGTGAGCTGTCTTGCAAAGCCTGAGCCTTTTTTGCTGCCCCAGGCAGTGCGTGCAGTGTCTCCAGAAGCCTGGGTGGGAGGGGAAGGGCCGTCTGGGCCCAGTGCCTACTTGTCCCCTGACATTTAGCTCTGAGACTCAGGCCTCCAAATGTCCTCCCCCACAGAGCTGCCTGAGTCACCTCTTCCACTGGGCGCTCCTGGCCAAAGGTGCAGGATTGCTGTCTTTTCAAAGCACACCAGGAGACGTCAACAGAAAGAAAGAAATCGTGCTCAAATTAGATGACAATTTTCTTGAATCTTCTGTTTTGCTCCTCCTAAGGGAGCACACGTGTGGCATTCATTCGGCAGCATTTGTGCTTTTAAAAAAATACTGCCATAGACTCCCTCAAACTGCCATTTGTAAAATAATATTCTCGTCACTATCTCCAAGTCACAGACACTAGATGCCATGTCACGCAAAGGGCTGATTCCTGCCCCATTCACTCAACACACCTTCATTAATCGTCTGCCACAGGCCTCGCTCTGTGCTCGGTGCTGGAGCACAGAGGTGGCCCCGCGAGGTGCTCAGTGGCTGTAGAGAAAGACACCCACCCTACAGGATTAGGGCCTTAGCGAGGGGGGTTAGGGCAACCCGCGGGGGCAGGGGTGGGCAGGGTGGTAAGAGGGTGCGTAGCCCCCATGGGGGTTCAACAGGGAAGTGGCCCAGGCTGGGCCCTCAAGGAGCACACGGTCTTCTAGGACCAAGGTGAGCACTGGCGGCAGGCAGAGAATTCCAGGTGCAGATCGGCTTGAAAGAGGGTGTGGACGAGGGACTGGCACATGTGTGACGGGGAGGCCACTATTCTGAGGGGACGAAGGAGACAGATGTGAGCTGTGGCCCCGCACAGCAGCCTCCACCCTGCCAGCCTCCAGCAGCGCCCTCCACCTGGCCTCGGCCCGCACGCCCGCACACACTGCTTGTTGTTTCCCGCAGGGTGCTGCCCCCTCTCACCGCAGCGCCTCCGCCTGCACCGCGTCCCGGACTCTGCTTCATGCTCTGCGCGGCCCTGCCTCCTCGGGCCTGGCCCTGCCTCCTCCGGCCTGGCCCTGTGGCCCAGCAGCCGCCCTGGTGCCGCGCTGCGGCTTCCTCCTGTCTCTGGGCGAGCCGGCCTCAGTGGGACACCAGTGAGGGGCGGCACGGCAGGACGTGTGGCCCCATAACACCCTAAAGGGGAAATATCCGCAGTGTGAGAGCCCGTGCTCCTGCTTGTCGCGCGACTAAGTCAGGTGCTTTTCATCACAAGAGAAAATAAAATCAAACCCCATCAATTCCTCGAACCTGTACCACTGGAGCAGTATTTATACTTTGCGACTGGTGCCTAGGAGGTCCTAAGTGACCTTAGTGTGTGAGGCCACCTCCTCCCTGAAGCCTCCCCAGATGGCCCAACCACCCATCTCCAACCCACCATCACCCCACAGGAGGCCAAGGGTGGAGGTCCTTGTGTGATGTCCATATTGCCACCTCCTAATCCACAGACTCCATTCTGATTTCACCAATTATCCCAATAACGTCCTTCATACTGAAACCCAATCCATGACCACATGTTGATTTAGCTGTCAAATCTCTTTACTTTCCTTCAGTCTAGGACAATGCCTTAATCTTTTCTCTGATGACCTTGACACTTAGAAAGATTATAGGCTGATTAGTTTGCAGAATGCCCCACAATTTGCATTTATCTGATGTTGTGCATCCTTGACAGGAATGTACAGAAGGGATGTTGCGTCCTTGTAACTCATTGCATCAGGGCATAAGTGGTCAATTCGCCCCAGTCATGTTTATCCCTTGGTTAAGATGGTGTCTTCCAGGCTTCACCACTGTTAAATTAATAAGTATGTCGTATTTATTAGTTTATAATTAATTAATATTTTGTAGACAGAGAGTTTGAAATTATGTAAATATCCTGTTCCTCCTCAAAAGTTTACTCAGTAGTTTTAGCATTCATTAATGATTCTTCACTGAATCTAATATTTCTACAATGGTTATAAAAACGTGATTTTCTAATTCCGTTTTACTTCTAATCTGGATTCTACTCTAAGTAAGAGATTTTTCTTCTCCTCATTTGTTCATTCATTCATTTACTCGTATTAACACGGACTCGTGTATTATTATTTACTGTGATGTTCATACTGTCCCAGATCTGGACATCGCAAGTTCCTTAAGTTGGCTCTTCGGCCCTTTTTTTCTTTAATTTCAAATTTTTATTTTTAAAATTGTGGTAAAATATACATAACATAAAATTTACCAGCTCAGCCATTTGAGTGTACAGTTCAGTGGCATTAAGAACGTTCGCACTGTGGTGCGACCATCACCAGCACTCATCTCCGGACATCTTCATCTTGCAAAATTGAAACTCTGTACTCAGTAAACAAGGACTCCCTGTTCCTCTTAACCCCAGCCCCTGGCAACCAACATTCTACCTTTTGTGTCTATGAATTTGACTACTCTATATACTTCAAATAAATGGAATCATATAGTATTTGTCCTTTTGTGACTGGCTTATTTCACTTAGCATAATGTCCTCAAGGTTCACCCATGTTGTAGCACATTGCAAAATTTCCTTCCTTTTTAAGGCTGCATAATATTCCATTGTGTGGATAGACACATCTATTTTGCTCATCCATTCATCTGTTGATGGGACATGAGTTGTTTCCACGTTTTGGCTGTTGGGAATAATGCTGCTACGAACATGGCTGTACAGATGGTTCTTCAAGTCCCTGCTTTTTCAGTGCTTTTAGGTATATACCCAGAAGTGGATTTCTGGATCAGATGATGATTCCATCTTTAGCTTTTTGAGGGATGCCATACTGTTTCCACAGCAGCTGCAGCATTTTACATTCCCACCAGCAGTGCACAAGGGCTCCTTTTCTCCACATCGTCACCAGTACACGTTTTCCGTTGTTCTGATGATAGCTGTCCTAATGGGTACAAGGTGGTACCTCCTTGTGGGTTTGATTTGTGGTTCCCTGACCATTAGTAATGTTGAGCTTTTTCATGTGCTTACTGGCCACCTGTGTATCTTCTTTGGAGAAAGGTCTGTTCAAGCCTTTTTAAACTGGGTTGTTTGTTTTTTTTTGTTGAATGTAAGAGCTTTTTATATATTTTGGATATTATCTTACGTGATTTCGACATGTCTCCACCATTCTTTGAGCACTTTCTCTCTGAAACAATAGGTGTTTCAAATGTTCTACTCCTGCCCCAGCCCTGGAATCAGTCATTTCCCCAAGGAGCCCTGGTTCCTTTCAGTGGAAAGTGATTTAGAAACAGACCTGGGTTCTAGGTTTGCTCATTGCTCTCGGGGGCTTGCTGCTCCCAGGCCCTCTCAGCGGTCAGAGCTAGGGAATGGGTGTGTGCGCACACATATTAATGCTGATTTCTACATTTATGTATTGAAAACCTTAAGTTCACATCAATACCTCCATTTCCAGTCCATCATCCCAGGATTCATCCTAACTTCCCCCTTTCCATTTCTGCCAATTCCTTCTCCAGCGGCAAGAAGCCTGGCTCCCACAGGCCCCACATGTTTGCTGCATGTAGCCAAGCTCCTACCCCACTGGCTACCACCTCCTTACTCCACCCACCCCTGCTGCCTCCACCAAGTATCAGGGAAGGAGAACAGGTCCTAAGGGCTTTTTTTGACTGGATTATTCGCAAGGAAGCAAGCAAGGTGCTAGGTCTTGAAGAAGTTTGCGGACAGCCTCTGTGCATGGCTGCCCTATGGAACTGGCAGAAATGTAAAAAGCTCAGGGACTTGCCCTTAACAGCCTCCAGGGCTGTGACTTCCCCATCTGCTTCAGTGTTCCTGGGAAGCTCGGGGGCCAGCCTGTGGCTCAGGGATGCCCATAATGAGCCGATCTGCTCTGGCCCTGCACTGACAAGGACGGGCTGCTGGAAGCTGCTGGAGGCGGCAATGCTGCCCTGGGCCCGCCCAGAACTTGAACCCTGCCCAGAGACCCTGAACTCAGCTGGGTCAGGCAGGAGGCTGGGACCTTGGGCCTCCCGCAGCTGGCCAGGGCGACCTGGCGAGGACTATCCTAGGAGGTCAGGCTAGAAATTAGAAGAGATTCGTAACCGAAGCCAAAGCTCTTGGCTGAGTGCAGCCTCTTCTCCCCCAGCGCACGTCAGTGGCACTTTACAAATCTAAATGCTTTAGAGGTTTCCCTTTCATCCTGGCCACTGGAAATGAAAGGTTTTGCTGCCACTTTGGCTTCCAGCCCCCTTTCCACGACCACAGGGACACCCAGAAGGGAGAGAAGTGTCTCTTTCCAGAAGAAGTCCTGGCTCAGGCCCATCCCTGGGCAGCCAGGCTGCCCCCGTGCCCACCTCCCAGCCTCCTGGGGCAGGAGAGCTCGCTGAGGCCTGCTGTGTGCAGAGCCTTCAGGAGGGCGTCTGGCAGAGCCCCACTCTCAGGGAGCTCACAACCCTTCTAGGGTCACAGAGCCCTGCCCAGGACAGGGAGTGGGAGCCCCATACATCCAGATATGTCCCTCCTGGAGGCTAGGCTTGACAGAGTGGTCACCCTGCAGGTGATGGAAACAGGGAAGAGAAAGGGGGATGGTGGAAAACCCTGGTAGAAACCTTCTAGAAAGGCAGGTCAGGCTTTCCAACAGACTACTGGGATGCATTCAGGTTTTAGGGGCCTGAAACTTAAATAATTTGGGTAGTTCTTTAAGAAAAATAATTTAAAATTAGGTGCAGGACCTTGGAAGATGTCCCGAACTTGAACTTCCTTAGCTGTCTTGGATGCCTCTTCCCCTCCACCATTGCACCCTTGCCTGGAGAGCTCCGGCTGTCGGACCCCTCAGGAAGCTGTCAGAGCAGCGAGGATGCTCCTCTGGATTCACGGGGTGACTATGTTTACTTTTCTCTCTTCCCTGCGAGAGTTCTTAAGGGCAGGCATTTTGTCCCCATTATACCCATCTGTAGCAGAGATCAAGCTTAGTAAGTATTAACAGAGCAAACAGAAGGAAGGAAAGAGTAAATTGTTTTAAAGTGTAATTATGTCCCGGGCCGCTGACATGCACTATTCCAATAATCCCCAAAACCGATTCTCCCAGTTTGCAGGTCGGAGAACTGAGGCTTAGAGAGGGGAAATACTTGTCTGAGTTCTCCCGTTGGTGAGTGAAGGAGCCTGGATTTGAACCTGGCCTGGCAGCTCCACGTCCTTTTCCCTGTGCGGGGTATCAGGCAGGAAGAGGGCCTGCAGAGAGGGCCTGGGCAGGACCCCCGTGTCTGGAGGGGAGAGTTTCTGGGGCTACGGTCTGCTGGGAGCCTGGGAGCAGGGGCAGGGGCAGGGGCAGGTGTGGGCTGCACACTCGGGGAAGAAATCAAGTGGACCCCTCCCTTCTCTTAGACAAATATGAGCCCTGGTGTCTGTGCGGTGACCGAGGTCAGTCCCCTTCAGAACACTGTGACCAACTTTCCCTGGGCAGCTGCCGTGGGTGTGAGCCCGGGCACTCGGAGGGGAGTTCGGCGGGACTGCCCTGGGGAGCCCGCGCAAACTGCTGCCACGGTCTTCAGGGTGTCAGGGTCCACAGGAGGACCACCAGGTGCCATGCATGTTCAGAGGTGGGAGCGATTCCGTCTGGCCATGGGTGGCTTCACGGGAAGGGAGGAGGAGAGGAGGGTGGAGAGGAAGGAAGCCCATCACACTGAAAAGGAAGGTGACCGCTCAGCAGTGCCGTCCCTCGGCACCGCGGTCCTGCCAAGGCACCGGGCCTCACAACAGCAGCACCGAGCGGCCACGCCGCTTTCACAGTTTACAAAGCACGTCGGCACACGTGACCATCTCAAGAGCAGGTAGGGAAATCGAAACTGCTATATCCCCAACTTTTTTGACAGGTCCTGGTAGATAAAAGGTTCACAGTTCACCTTTGCTGCAATAACAAAGGGTCCAAAGAGGCCCGGGGAGGTGGCCTCTCCCGGCGGTGCCCTTGAGAGCCAGGGCTGGGCAGATGAAGACCTTTCTTTAAGGGCCCTAAGCCTGGAAAAGAATAAGGTATGTGCCGCTTACCTTATTAACCACTTCGGTATGAGCGTTGACTTTAGCCGACAGCCACAGATGAAGGCGCACAGCCGAGCGTCGACTGTAGCCGACAGCCGAAAGCTTTTACTGTTACAGCTTTTATCTCTGCAGCTGCAGTGTGTGCGCTCAGCCAATAAGTTACTACGAATCTGTGACCTTTTAACAAGTGCTTAGTAGGAGTTATTACAGTTATTTTCCTAAAGCTGCCTGTAAAGTAAAACAAGCTTTCAGTGCTTTAAAGCTTTCCTCATCACACAAGAGCAAAACGGATTCGTCGTCAATGCGCAGCGCACACTGCCGTGCAGACTGTGAGTGCCGCTGTGGGCGAGGCTTCGCGGCCGGTGAGCGCCGCACCCAAGTGGTTAATCAAAATAAAGCTAGTCCTAAACCACAAAATAAAAGTAAGCAAGTCCTACAGTGTTCTGGGTTTTCCATTAGGACTCTGCCATGACTTTATGGAATGGATCATTTCTCCCAAACGTCTCATTCGGGGTGTGCCTGCTTTGCTGCTGCCAGGGCACCTGCGTGGCCTGCCCCGTGACCCCCCAGCCCTGGCCTGGCACCACCGCCTCTTATCAACTCCCCGGTGGATTCTTGGGCGCAAGGTCTCCAAGGTCCAGAAAGATCCCAGTGGTGGGTGGGGTTCAGGGGGCCCGGATCTGAACAGGGCACCACCACCTGCCAGCTGTGTGCCTTAGGATCAGCCGCCCAGTCTCCCCGAGCCTCGGCGCTTCGCCGGAATAAAAGGGCTCCCAGCACGAGGGCCTGGCCGGGACTGGCGCATAGTGGGCGCTCAGGAAGCACCCGCCGCCTGGGAGGACCCACGGAGAGCAGGCGGGCCTCAGCCTTCTGTGGGGCTGCGCAGCACGGGACCCCAGCAGCCACCGGGACAAGCAGCACCGAATAAGAAGCGGGGCTTGGGGGTCCGGGTTGGCTCCACACCAGACCTAGGCCTGTCAGCGTCATTCTGGGCCTGATGCAGACCCTCAGTCCTAGGGCCTGCCCCTCCCCCACAGCGCGCAGCAGGAGTCAGGAAGTGTGCACAATGGGCTCATTGTTATCAGAGTGAAACAAAAATAGCTGGCCTGGAGCCTGCGGGGGTGGTGCCCCAGTGGTCTCTTACTTTTTTAGGGAGGCTTTTTCCTGAGGTAAACTTAGCCTCACAGAGGTGTGTGTAGGGTGGGCCCCCCCAAAGCAAGACCGCCCCACCCTGTGCCTCCTTGGCTCTCCGACCAGAGCCTAGACCAGAGCCTAGCATCGCCCCCATCCTTCCCTCCTCACCTCCCTGCCTCTGCCCACCCCTGCGCCTCTGCCCGCTCTGTGGGAGAAGGGCCTGGGCTGCGACTCTGCTTGGACACTTATGTCCCAGTGGCTGGGAGTGAGGAGGTATAAATGCCCCGCTGCGAGGTGTCCCTGAGCTCCCTGCAGTGTTAGACCAAAGACTCAGCTGGAGGCCGCCCCTTTGCTTGGCTTCTTTCTCTTTGGGGCTGTGTCCCACTTCCCCACCCCTCTGCTGTCTCTTCCCACTTAGTCACTTCCTAATAAATCACTTTCACCGAAATCCTACAGTCGCTTTGCTTCAGGGGACCCCAAGCTGACAGTCTCCAACTCCAGGCCCAGGCCCAGGCCCATGGGAGGGGAGTGTCTGGGAGACAGCTGTCCTTTGCCTGGCTCCTGGGGCGCGGGTGACGCGTTCACAAGTGACCAGGGTGGCTTCAGTCCTTTCTGGAGGGGAGGGGCAGAGGAGGAGGGGAGGGGCCTGCATTAGCCAGGTTCTCCAGGGAACAGAACAGGACACAGAGATATTTATTATGAGAAGTGAGCCCACACGATCACGGAGGCCGAGCAGTCCAGGGCCAGGAGGGCCGGCGGTGTGAGTTCCCGTCCGCGCCTGGGCTAGGAGAAGGCTGCGGCCTGGCTCCGAGGCGCTCAGGCTGGGAGAATTCTCTTCCCCTGGCGTCTGCTCCAGCCCGGCCTGCAGCCGATCGGATGAGGCCACTGCACCGAGCTGGGCCGGTCCCTTTGCTCAGCCCACCCTGCGATGTGAGTCTCATCCAGAAGCACGCTGGCTGACGCGCAGCGACCCGCGGTCAGGTGTCCGGGCACCCGCGGCCCGGCCGAATGGCGCGCACGACGGACCACACCAGGGCCCTTGCCTGCCCGGGTGCCGTGGGCGCCGAGAGCCTCTGCCGGCGCGGAGCGGGCGCCCGCGGGCCGGGCCGGGCTCCAGAACACTCCCTTCTGCTGCGGGGCTCGCGCCCGGGCCTCCCGCCCACAACGCCCACTTCGGGAGGAGACAGCGGGAGCGGTCCCGGTGCTCGGCAGCAGAGGGAGGCGGCTGAGCCGCAGCGACCGCGCAAGAACCGGGCCAAGGGCGGCGCACCCCGCGCCACGGCGGCCCGCGGCGGCCAGAGACGCCGACGCCAACGCCGGTCGCGCAGGGCCGGCGCGCGGCGGGGAGCCGTCGTTAGCAGCTGCGCACTGAAGACACCCTGTCCCAGCACGAGGCCCTGTGACCTTCTTGAACCTTCTCCAGCTCTTCCCAGAGAGGGGTTGGCTAGGATGGGGTTTGGGTGGAGTGGGGTTGCTAGATAAAATTCAGGATGCCTAAAGTTGAATTTTTTGTAAACAATAAATAATTTCTTGGTATAAGCATGTCCCACATATTGTATAGGACATACTTATAGTCAACAATTATTTGTTATCTGAAATTCAAATTTAACTGGGTATCCTTTTTTAATTAATTGTTATTTTTTGCTAAACTTACCTAGGTGGGGGGGCCAAACCCCACAAGGAAGAAACGGTTGAAGCAAAAGGCTGGCTCTGGGGACAGGGGCCCTGGTTTGCAATTCCAGAAGGGCTGGGCTGGGAGAGAGAACTAGGAGGTGGGATGGCTGCGTCTTGAAACAGCAGCTGCACGGTCTGTCCGAGAAGAGACGATATGGCAGAAAGAAGGCACAGGGCTGCAGGTCTGGCTCTGCCACCTACTCCCATGAGCCCCAGAGCAAGTTCCGCCCCTGTGAACCGAGGTGTTCTCCACAGACACGCCTCCAGCCCGCAGCCCACGCCCACCCACTTTGTATCTCTGCTCCCACATTTCTCTAGCTGGCAAGTCCAGCAGAACTGCCCTGTGTTTCTTGAACGTCCAAAGGAGCAGGTGCTGGCTGGTGAGTATGCAGAGCCAGCGTGTCCCGCTGGCTCTGCTGCCTGAGGATGTGGGACGTCGGGACAGAGAGGGGGAGGCAGGCAGAGCGCTACGACCAAGCCCACAGAGCTCAGCATGCGCCCCAACATGGCCTTGCAAGGCTCTTGCTCCACCCGGCTGGGCATGTGCCTCAGAGAGGAGGCCTCTGGGCAGCCACTGGCTCTGGGAACCTGCCCCAGCAGAGGCCAAGGCCCTTCACTTTGAACCTGGAAGGCTCTACCTGCTTCAGCCTTGTCAACAAGGGCAAAACCTCAGGCCTTGCTGGCCAGAACCTGCAGCCACCTGGAGCACAGGCCCAGGGCTGGAAGGGCGCTGCGGGCATCCACCCCACCCCTCCCTACTGTTCACATGAGGAAACCAAGACCCCAGGAGAAGAAGGCATCTGACCCAGGCCAGTCCAGGCCTCTGTGGCCAAGCAGGGGTTCGCATCCGCTGCTTGGTGCTCAGGGGTCGGCCATATAGGACCCTGAGCCTGGGAGAGTCAACTCGCACATGCTGTCAGGCACCCCCAAGAATGCGTAAGCCCCACAGTGACCCAGCAGTGTTGCTCATGGACACAGAGGCCGTGGAGACTGCAGAGAACTGCAGAACTCGCCTGAAGTTGGTGAGTGGCGGGGCAGGCGATTAAGCCCAGTTCTCTGCTGCCCAGTTTGCTGCCCCTCCACCCTCTCTGCTTGTCTGTAATACCCAGCTCTCTGCCAAGGCCTCCCAGGCTGCTCCAACAGAAGCCCTCCTTTCAGAGCTGCCCCCACCGTGGGCCCTCCTCCTACCCCAGCACTGCTGGCATGTGCACTGCTCTCTACAGCCTACAAAGCTTTCCTCAGCGTATTATGGCAGGTGGATTTCCCTAACAGAGACTCCAGCCCCAGCGGGGAGCACCTGCGCCTCTTGGGCAGTTACCCTTGAGAGGCCAGAGGTGCACCCTGCACAAAGGGCTCCTCGCAAAATGTCAGGCTGTTCTGAGCAAACAGAAGCAGGCCCTGAGCCAGCTCAGCTGCAGCTGCTGGCTGTGAGGATGGCTGGAATTAAGGCCTCCCAGGCTGCAGCTCAGCACTCTCTCCCCTTGCAAGCACCATCCCACTTGCAGCACCTTCAAGGAAGAACACCCTGCTCATTAGCCACCCTTCTAGCTGCAGCCAGGAGCCCAGCTCCCTTTCCTCATTCCTCTGGGCCCCAGGTTGCCATTAGTTGAGGTGTGAAGTCCCTTGGCTCTGTCTTGTTCCCAGGGGCTCCCAAACTGTGCAGACATGCTGGCCAGTAGGGCAGGACTTCGTGTCTCTTTGGTAAATTTTCCTTATCAAACTTTCCCCAGATCTCCAGGGACCCACATGCCCAGAGTGGAAGTGTCTTTTGCAATACCCTGGCAAAGCATAGAGGACACTGGATTTTTAGTCCAAAAACCTAAATTTAAGTCTCGGCTCTGCTACTTTTGAGCTGTGTGGCTAGCAGGGCTGTCGTGTACAGTTGCGCAGGTTGTATGCTACCTTGCTATTCAAAGCGAGGTCCAGACACCAGCAGCATCCGTATCACATGGGAGCGTGTTAGAAATGCAGATTCTTGGGCCCTACCCCAGAGTGACTGACTCAAAATCTGTTTTAACAAGATCCCTGGTGATTCCAACATCAAAGTCTGAGAATCGCTGATGTGTATGATCCTAGGGAGCACCACTCACACAGGCCATGGTGTGGCACTCCTGGCGTCATGTGACATGTTGCTTCGGAAAGCATGTCTCTTATTTGGGGCTCATTTTCCTGGTCTGCCAGATGGAGACAGTAATGCCTGTCCCTCGGGGCTGCTGTGTGAGTGAGTGAGGCCAGAGCTCAGGGAGGGCCAGCGAGGGCGGACAAGGCTGCCTCTCCTGGGAGTGAGCTTGAGAATTGTCGTCACCTTGAGAACTTATAGGAAAAACACGATCCTTAGGTTTGGGAGCTGGAATGGCTGTCAAAGAATCCCCTGCTCAAGCAGATATCCGATTTTTAGCCAACAGTTTTACAGATGATGAAACCAAGGAAGCACAGGTGAGACGGCAGAACCGCTAGCAAGCCCAGGCCCTGTTCCACCTCATTGCCCTGTAAGCCCAGGGAGTCCTGTGAAGCTGTTCTGGCAGCTCGTCTCTCGGTGCCTGTCTTCAGTGCCTCGTGGGCTAAGCTAGAGGGAAACTGGGTAAAACTCGCATCTTCCTCAAAATAGAATACCTAAGTAAATAAACGGACAGCTCTTTCTCAGACTTACATAGGGAATTTCAGAAGAGATGAAATCACTCAGAAAGGAGTATATCAACGCCGACTTTCTAAGCACTACGGTGTTGCCAGGCATTGTGCTGTGCCCCGGATACGAGATGAACAGGACACCATTACTGTCTTCATGTGGCTCCTGATCTGAAAGGACACATGACAGATGCACCAGGAACGCCGACGCTCAGTGGGCTGGGGGGAAGTCCACCACTTCACATGTCACCAGAGGGATTTAGAGGAGGAGGAGAAACTGCTGAGTGGAGTAGACATGGAAGATTCTAGAAGATACTAGATTGATAAGGGCTGAAGGGAGGTAGGATTTAGATAGAGGAACAGAGATCAGTGTGTGCAAAGCTGGAAGTCTACAAGGTATATTTAGGGAACAGGACTGGCTTAGAGCAGGGCCTGGGGAATTTTTCTGGCAGAAAGCCAGAGTGAATATTTTAGGCTTTGCAGGTCATAAGTTCTCTGTTCCAGCGACTCAACTCTGCCTTTGTAGCTGGGAAGCAGAGACAGATAATAAGCAAATAAATCAGCATGGCTGTGCTTCATACAACTTTACTTATAGACACTGAAATTTGAATTTTATATAATTTTCATGTGTCAAAATATTCTTCTTCATTTGGTTTTTTAAACCATTTAAACATATAAAAATCACCGTTTGCTTATAGGCTGTATAAGGACATGCTGTGGGCCAGATTTGGCTAACACACCATAGTCTGCCCATTTCTGATCTAGGGGCAGGATGAAAGCTGGGGCTGGAGAGGTAGGCTGGGGCCAGGTCATGCTGGGCATTGAGTGCCAGGTTGAAGAGCCTAGTTCTCTTCCAAACCTGAGTCAGACATAGGGATCCGTGATATTCAGTTATCCCTAGTTGGACGCCTCTCCCAGGGCACCTCTCTCCTAGAGAGTGGCTGCCATGATCCTAAGAAGGGGTCCTTTATGGTTGTGGCTTTCACTGAAAGGGGAAAGCCAAGGGAGGGCATGCTGGGGGACAGCTGTCAGGCTGCCAAGCCAGAGGTACCCAAGAATCATTTAAGTGAGATGTCAAGTAGGTCATCACAGATTTGAATCCGGAACTGAGAGCTGAAGATGGAGACAGCGAATTTAAACCCCAGGAAGAGACGAGTCCACACGGAAGGAATGCAGAGAGAAGGGACGGAAGCCGAACAGAGCCCCGAGGTCAGAGGGAGGGAGGGCCCAGAAGGCCTCGGAGGCAAGAGAAAGCAGGAGGCTGTGATGGCAGAAGCCAAGAGAAGGTAACAGGAGGCAACTGTGCCCAGTGCTGCTGAGACCGTGGGAAGAGGAGGACAAGAAGGTGTTTGGGGATCCGGTGATGTGGAGGTCTCCAGTGACTGGCCAAGGGTAGCTTCGATGGGGAGGGGTGTGGAAGCCAGAGAGCGCGCAGGTGATGCAAACAGTCTTCAGAGACGTCCTAATCTTTGCAGGTGGAGAAAATGCAGTATTAGTCACGGGGAAGATGAGGGATTGACGAAACTCCATAGACCTCTGCTGAGCACCTGTTTGTCCCGGACACAATGCCAGCTCCGGTGTATGCAAGTGGGAAGAGACAGGCCTGAGCAAGCACATGCCAACACGATCAGTACCAAATAGGCATGAGTGACACGTGATGTTGGTGAAAGGGATGCTGGAGCCATGAATTCCATGTTTGCGGATCAGGAAAGGCATCACAGAGTAGGTGCTACATGATCTGGTGCTTGCACGGGGAGAAGGGCAGAGAAAGAAAAGGCTTGGCAAACAGTGGGAAAGACAGGGGAAAAAGGACAGGGAGCGTTTGGGGACAGCAAGCAGCGTGAGTGGCCTAATGGGCAGTGGTGATGAAGGGGTGATGGGATGCATTTGGGGAGATACACCACCCACTGTGCAATAGGTCTTTGCTCCTTGCTATTGAGATTGAAGTTTGTAAAAAGGGGGAATGTAAGAAGAATAACATTGGTGCATCTGCTGTGTGCCAGGTGCCAAGCTAGCTGCCTCCAATACATTAGGACATTTGTAGTACAGGGCAGACCTGCGTTCCAATCCTGGTTCTACAAGGTGAAACAGCTGTGTGGCCTTGGGTCCCTTTACCTACCCCGGTCTCAGTTTCATCTGTTAAATGGGGATAATGCTTATCCTATGGAATTTTCACAAAGTTTAAATGAGATAATAAAAAATAAAAGCACCTACCACAACTGTTATCTCACTTAAAATAGAGATTTGAGATTGATTATCTCATTTGCAAATAGTGATATTTGCAAAACTAGTCTTGCATTTTAGAAAGATTGCTTTTGTAGTGGTGCCCAGGACAAACTGGTAAAGGCAAGCTGAGGAGGGGACAAATGAGAGACTAAGGCCAGTTAAGAGCCCATTGCAGACTAGCTAATACAGAAGCAGCAGCAAAACCAAACAATGGGCTGTTAGGGGAGCCCAGGGCGGAGCTGAGTGCTGAGGGCGCACAAAGGCCTGCCGGGAGCGCGGGGAGGGCTGGCTACTGGGCTCTCCAGGGCTGAGGGAGGGTTCTGGGACAGGGCGCAGAGCAGAGGTGTGCGGAAGGACTCTAGGTCTCCAGCTTCAGCAGCAGCAGCAGCGGCGGAGGTCCAGAGTGAGCTGGAGGGTGCCGGAGAAAGCGTGGGTTTGGAGAGAATGCCTACTTAATTTCAGACAAATGGACTTGAAGGTTCACAGGGTGCCCTGAGAGGCCTGAGGGGCTGGAGGAGAGATCAGGGACTCTGGAGGGAGACAGGTCTAAGCTGTGTCGTGCAGGAGGGAAAGCCTGGCTCTAGAGAAAGACTGCCAAGGTCCGGACGATGTTGGAGCAGTGGGGACCCTGGAAGGTCCCTGAGAAGCTGGTTTTTAGATCAGGTGGGAATAATGGAAGGCGTAGTTTACCTAGAACAGTATAATTTATTAGAACAGCATGTGCTTTATTTCTTTTGATTGAGACTCAGAGATTCAGAGCTAGAAAGGACCACCTAGTCTTTTATGTAGCATTTAGCACCTTTTCAGGGCCAGGCCCTGTGAGTAAGTGGAGAGACAAGGAAGTCTTCCAGGGAGTGGAATGCTAACTAGCCACTGTGGAAGGAATAATGCAATCAGAAGACATGGTCTTATCAGTGGGCGTGGCAGTCCCACCCACATCCTCCAGGTCTCAGTGGAGACACAGAGGTCTGGGAGGCTTAAGTGGTGGCCCATCTGGCAAAATAGAACGGTGTCTTTGTAGAACCCGGCAGAATTTTTTCCACTATGAGACTGTTGTATGTCGACAGTGTCTCGAGGTACATAGGGCAGATTAAAAATCCCTATTGAATAGACAAGGAAAAGGAGTCTCCAAGGGGTGGAGAGCCCTGCTCCAGGTCACGCCAGAACTAGCCAGCAGCAGAGACGGTGTAAGTGCTCAGTTCTCCAGCTCCCACCACACAGAGGCCTTCTTTGGCTACATGAGCTAGAGCTGCAGTTCCCAAGCCCTGGGCATGGACCGGTACTTGTTAGGGACCGGACTGCAGAGCTCCACAATCCCCAGCCCTTCTGTCTGTGGACAAATTGTCTTCCATGAAACCGGTCCCTGATGCCAGAAAGGTTGGGGACCGCTGAGCTAGAGGAACTCTGGAAGGCAGGGCCAGAGATACCTGGAGACCGAGGCTCGCAGGGGTGGGGATGGGGAGGAGGAACACCACCACTTCAGGTTCAAGTTGCTAGTTTCGCAGAGTAAAATTACTGCACACGTCCCGTAGAATAAACAGACTTAACACCCCATTAAATACAATGGACTTGCACCGTGGGCTTCAGACGCGCCTAGACTGAAACGACGGGAGCAGGAACTGGTCTGTGAGTGAAATGTATCACACGCACTGCCTTTAATGCTTCCAAAAAGAGAGACCCAGCGCAGGGAGAAGAAAGCGCCAGCAGCAGCTCTGCAGGCTCAGGGCTGAGGATGTGGTAACGAGGTCTTTCTGGAAGGTGAGAAAGGCCTGTGTGCTGCGTGCTATTTCTAGACATGCTGGAGCAGCACACGCATTCCTGCCCCGCGCACTTTCTCCAGCAGAGGAGGCCCCGGGGAATGCAGCCAGGAATTTAGATGCTATTTATCGTATTTCCTTTTTATCGGTCAAATGATTTTCCTATTTCCCACATAGATAAAGATCTTCCGCTTACAGCTTCAGCTTGTTGACCTTGTCAGGACTGCGGTGCAGTCTGGAAATTGGTCCCAGAGAGAGAAGGGCATTGCTGTGAGGGGGTTGTTTGGTGGGTTGCGTTTTTCTTTTCCCAGCAGGGAGGAGATAGGTTTACAAAAACATAAATAAATAAAATCTTCCAAAAAACAAAAACTGATTGCTTTGTGCCTTTTTGCAAAATTGAAAGGTTGTCTAAGAAGTCTGGTTCACCAGTCTCCCCCCTCTTCACTCCCCCAGTATCTCCAGCTCACCTTTCACCAACACACACACTCTGTCTCCCTCCCTCCTGCTGCAGCGAGCCGGGCCCTGGCCCACTGCTGTGCTGCTGTCTTGGCAGGAAGTGGGTCAGGGGGGCGGCAGCACAGTCTAAGCTTGTAAGCTGAGCCAGTCTCGCGGCTGTGCCAGCTCTGAGGCCCCTTGGCGATGCCAGGATGCCTGAGTGGGAGTAGTTGCAGCTTCTACTCGGCTGGAAGCCTTGGCGCCAGGCAGGCCTCCAGAAGCCGCATTCCCGGGTGAGGGTGTGGCCTGAGGGCTGCTAATCAGAGGAGGCCTCCTCTTGGGCAAGTCGCCCTCATTGTCTCGCCCTGCCTGGGCCCGATGGCCAGGTTCACAGGCAGGAGATAGCACCACCGTTCCTCACTTTCTCGGGAACAGGACCAGCAGATGCGGCGGGAGGCTTGGGTTTTATTGTAAATCCTCATCATTTCTGGCTCATTCACAGCCACAAAACATAAAGGGAGCCAGCTAGGAGGAGGGAATCCAGCCCTTGCAGGCTTACCATTTGAATAGTGAGGAGCTGTAGGCCCCCTCCGTACCCGCATGGGCTGGCTATGGATTTTGACAGAGCTGCCAGCTTGCCGGAACCCCCCAGGTTCTTCCCTGCCGCTTTGGTGCTTCCTGGCCGGGACAGCAGAGGGCGCCAGCTCTCCTGATGGCACGCTGTCCGGGGCCGCCTTCCCACACATCTGGAAATGGGCTTCATCACTCTTACGAAATACTGCCCGGGATCGGCTGTGTCAGAGGAACTGGCACCGAGTGAGCACGCACACACATGGAGAAGTCCACTTCCCCACTAGTTATAGTCCCTCCAGGGCACTTGTGGAATGTGGGGACTGTGCCTTGCACATCTGAGTCTTGGGCTTGGCCAGGCCGGGTGGAATGCCTGGGGGACCACCTCGAGTCTGAAGCCTTTGCCCTCCCCTCCCATGTGGAGAGGGAGAAAGAAAGCAGGGGAATGGGACCTCCCAGATCCTTTTCCCCAGGGGAAGAAAACTAAAAATGCTTGGCCCTGACCTTCCTGGCCCTCCTGAAGAAAGCAAATGTCCCACATTTCCAGGTCCTGAGAAACAAGATGTAATTCCAAGAAGGCAGTGATTAGAAATGCCAAAGCCATATGCAAACAATGGAGATGGAAGAGGAGAAATTGGATGGAGAGGGCAGAGCCACAGCCAACCAAGGGGCCTGGTTGCTATTCTGAAACTGCTCCCTAGACTTCCGAAAGCTGCATGCATTTAAATGTCCACATTTTCCCTCAGAAGCCAGCAATCTGTACTTCTCTTGGCCAAACAACACATCAGTCTAATATGGTGTGGGAGAAATATGTTACATTCTTTTATGAACAGAATGTTAACAGCACCTAGAATCAATATTTACATCCAAGAACACAATGAACTGGCCTGTTCTGTGCTGCACGGGTTTAAGAAAGGGACATTTGGAGGGAGCTAGGAGGTCCCCCTCCTCCTGCCCAGAAAGGCAGACCACGGCAAGTGAGCCAAGGCTCAGACATCCCAAAGGGTCTCTGCCTGGGAGACCACACTCCGTGCCCTTCCTGCCCCTGCAGTCCTCTGCCTCTTGGGATTGCCAGAGGAAGCTGGAGCAGCAATGGGGCAGGAATTGTGGCGAGGTCCAGGACGGCAGAGCACCCTGTCCGCAGACAGCCACCTCACTCAGCGTGGCTGCAGTGGGAGAGGGAGGGTCAGGGTTGAGTCCCAGCATTTCCTATCACATATCAAAGTGGGCGCTGACGCAACTTCACACAAAACTTTGGATGAGGGACTTCTGGGGGCTGAAAAACAAGAAATAGCATGAGATGACACTTTTCTTTCATGCTGGTGCTATTTTTTGGCGAATTAAGGCAGCCGCTGTGACAGAAATGGAAACCGAGGTCTCCTGGCCTCAGAATGCTGTATATTCTTCCAGAGGCTTTTGGGAAATTCCATCAAGCTCCTCAGGCTGGTTTGTTCCTTGATGCTGTTTTTTACTGCCTTTAGAAGCTACTGGGCCTGCAGCCTGGAATCAGCGCTTGCTCCTTGCACGTAGAATCCTTACTTAATTACAAAAATAAAAACCTTTCCCCCTTTCCCTGAAGACTTAATGTTTGCCTGTAATACAGCATCTAAAAATGTGAGACTCCTCTTCATCTGGGGGACTGAACTGGGGCCTCATTTTGCAGAGCAGGCAAGGCCCGCTTCATTTTCAGACTCCATGCCGAAGGTTCCCACTTTCAACAGCAGCACTTGTCTCTCATTAAATGCCTGCAGGAAAGTCTTTACTGCTTTAATAGGCATGATCTTTAGAAAAGATCCTTTGGCTTATGTGTTAAGATCAAAACATGATTAATCTTGGCCCCACTTAGCTCTAGGTCAAGTCTTCAGGCTACAGTGAAACCCCTCTTTGCATGATCACAATTTATCATTTTTTTTTTTTTTTTTTT
>VBSM01001118.1:904393-960403 GCA_008086735.1 Cheirogaleus medius
GCCTCCCAGAGTGCTAGGATTACAGGCGTGAGCCACCACGCCCGGCCTATCATTTTTTATAATCTATATCTCTTTCTTCTATGTTAGCATGTTTAGTTGCTGCAATTTACTTGCTCTGTCCTGTTGTTTTCATCCAGTTCTAAGAAACAATCAGTAAATATCCCAATCACATTTTCTATAAAATCAGCCAAGATAAACAGATATTATTTCACTGTAAGCTGCTATGATGTTTAGCATCTTCTTTACAGATGCAAAACTCTCCCTGCAGAAATCTCATGCAGGAAATCTAAGTCAAATGCTCTGAATATGTTTAGAAATATTGCTTGATTTAAACCAACGGAATAGTTGCACCAGGGTCCAGATATTGTTCTGATGTGAAGGGCAGGATGAAAGAATATTCAAAGTTGGCACTTGGGCAAAGGATAAAGCAGTGAAATCTTTAGTCAGGAGTGGCAGAGATTGGTGGGGTCTGACTTTTTGCCTGGAGAGCAGTGCCAGGGTCTGGGGAGCGGGCTAACAAAAACGCCTCTTTGGAAGTGTTTGGTGAATGGCGTCCCAACTTCAGACCCCTCTTTTAAGCTCTAGAATTGTTGATACAAACGCTTACTTAACATGCTACATCTGCTCTCTTAACACTTGCATCTCAAATGAACATGCCCACAGGCTCTCTGGCCTTGCCCCGCCCCAGTCTGCTCCTCTAGAAGTCCCAGCTCAGAAAACGGCGCCTCCCATCCCATGAAGCCTGACATCCACCATAGCTGCTTTCTCCTCCTTCCCACCTCTAGCCCATCACTCGCCCTGCTCATTCTATCTCCAGAACAGCTTTGTTCCGTCCTCTTCTCCCCTTCATTCTTCACTGCTGCAGCCTCAGTCCCAGTTGCCACCACTGCAGCAGGGACTGCAGCCACAGCCACACTTATTCCCCTGTGTCAATGCTTGCTCCCTACGGCCCACTCTTCAGACAACCAAGAGCTTTTCTTAAAACCACAAATTGGATTATATCATGTCCCTCTCTGAAGCCTTCAGTGACTTCCCCCTGCACTTAGAATATCCCAGATCCTTACTGCACATAGGTGATAAGACCTCACATGGCTCCCCTCCTGTCCTCCAATTCCTCTACTTTTCTGTGGTCTAGCTCACTCCCCTGGTTTTCTTTCAGTCCCTCTAAAGCACCAATAAAAGCTGGCCTTCTGGCTCTTTTCCTGTTCATGTAAGTCCCATTGGTTTTTCAAGTCTCATCTTAAAGTGTCACTTCCTCCCAGGGGCTCTCCCTGATGCCACCATCCAAATAAAAAAAAAAAAAATAGTTCCCTCCTCCCTGCCAATACCCTCTTGTATACTGCTGCTCTTCCTGCATTTGATACCATATGGTAATATTATACCAACTGAAGTTTTTGTAATCATGTTTCTCCCATTCATTGGATAGTAAGCTCCACAAAAGCAAGAACTGTGTCTGCTTTGCTGTATTCCTATGCCTGTCACAGAGTGTAATAAATATTAGTATTAGTTGACCGAATTAACGAAACTAGACTGCACTGCATATGGAGCTGCATTCCTGGTGAACCTGCTTGGCCAGACCACATTTACCCAAAATCCTCCTTGAGGAATTCCCGATTGAGGGTTGGGAGAAACCAAGTCAAACTCTTTTCTTTAATCTGCTTCTGTGCTCCATGTCCACTGCAGGCTCTTCTTGCCACACGTCCGGGCTGTTTCAATAGTCTCCTGACCAGTCTATTTCCACACAGCCTTGAATTCAGGAGTACTTTACCCTAAGGTCCACCAACATGGGGGGAAAATTACATCTTGATTTTCACAGACCTCTACCTGAAAATTTTCATTTCCCTTGATTTTAAATGTTGGCAACAAACCCCAGTAGTACTGGCAGGACCTGTGTCTTCACCACCAAGAGGATCACAGATATCTTCATGCTACATTACAGCTGTCGCAGACGTTGAAATATTAACATTGATGATCATTACTACTTTAAAATGATGGTTGTTATTGGAGCTAGCTCGTGTTATTTAATGCCTTATTAAGTACAAAGATTCTTATATAGCACACTTTTAATATTTTGATAGCTATATTTCAAGACAGATTTCCTTTGTAACTTTATTTGTATTTCATGTACTTAAACACATTACTCTTAGAAGGGTCCACCGGCCTTATCAGATTGCCAAAGGAGTTCATGGCAGAAAAAACGTTAAAAACTGCTGGTGTCATTTTTCTTCATCTCATGTCACTGCCTTGAGAAAACAGCCTTGATGCCTTCTCTCTGCCTGCAAAATAAAAGCTAAATCCCTTGACATGACATTCAAGGCCCATTTACAATCCATTTTCAAAACAGTTCACTATCTTTATTATTTTTAAAATCAAAACCCTGCATATAACCTGTGTCCCAGTCACACTGAATTACTTGAGTAAACAAAAAATGCACTCACAACTCTAGGTCCATTTCTAGCTTCTCTTAAAGAACTACTCTTTCTCTAAAACTCAGCTCAAAATGTTATCCTGGTAAAGCCCTCTTTTGATCTCCCTCAAGCACAAACACTGAATTCTTCCTTTGTTATTTTCCAGAATACTTTGCTCACAGCTGTTCGATCATTTATCAGACCCTATGGTAGTAAGCTTTTATATCTATTTTTTGTTATATTGTGAACTTCCTGAGGAGAGGGACTTCCTCAACTTTATGCCCAAAACACACAGTAAGTACCCGGAAATGTTTGAATAAATGAAT
Organism: Cheirogaleus medius; assembly: GCA_008086735.1. NCBI lineage: Eukaryota > Metazoa > Chordata > Mammalia > Primates > Cheirogaleidae > Cheirogaleus > Cheirogaleus medius. The sequence continues at coordinate 907,128 of VBSM01001118.1, forward strand.
ATATCTAAAATATTCATTCTCTTGGGGGATGAGTAAAATCCATATGACCACATTAGTTTGTCCTTTAAATATAACATAAGTCCACTTCAAAAATCCACCAGCCCCAAGAAAAATAGAAGGTCTTACATTCCACTGCCTGCACCCAGCGGCCTTTATTTGATTTCTACTCCTGAAGATAGCACAAGCACCCTCACAGGAACCTTTGACTGTATCACTGATGTCTTCTCACATTACCCTTCTTTGACTGATGCCAAATGTATTTTCGGCCAGTCTCCTTTAAGCAGACGCTTTCCATTACTTGCCCCGGGATTTTCTAACAATCAGGTTATGGTATGATTTTTATATCCTAGAACATTCAGCTGTTTTATGCCAATCTTAAACAAATGCAGATGTAAGGTTTTAAAAATTCTTTTCCTAAGGAGCTTGAAGAATTAAAAAGACCATTCCTTAATTTCATAGTTCAATGAACAGCAAGAGTAACTGTATCTCCATAAGTGCACACGTGCTGAGGATAGAGGGAATGTTCCAAACACTGACCTGAAGTTAGAATCTCATGGAGCCACAAACTTAACAGCTGGAAGGAACTTTTTAACCCATAGCAGAGGGATGTAAGTGCATTGCCCAGGGGGCAATCTGCTGGTGGAATCTCAAATTTAGCCAGTCTCAAGCAGACTTTTTGATTTTTCCTCTGTGATGCTTCATCCTTAAGTCTATGTCATCTCAGGTGATGGCATCTCTATCTACTACCCAGTTGCTCAAGCCAAAAAAATGAGCAGTCATTCTTGATTCTTTTTCTCTCACCGTCCACATCCAGTCCCTCAGCAATTTGTCAGCGGCACTTCCAAACTGCTTCCTAATTCGTTTGCCTTTTTCCACCCCAACTGCCGCCACTCTAGGCCAAAGTACTGTCACTTCTCACCTGGACTAACTAGTCTCTCTGCTGCTACTCTTGCCTCCCCACAATTCTCTACACAGCAGCCAGAGTGATCCTTTAAAAATATAAATCAGATCTTGTCACTTACATAGAACTGTCTTCACACTGCACTTATAGTAAGTGTAAACTCTGCACCGCAACTTACAAGTGCTCCATGACCTCGCTATTGCCTGCCTTGCCACTTCCAAGCCACTTTCCTCTCACGTCCTCTGCCCCAGCCTCACCCGCTTTCTCCTGCTCCTTGAAATTCCAGAGCTCGTTACTTCCTCAGGACTTTGGCCTTTTTATTCCCTCAGCCTTTCATAGGGCTGGTTCCTTTAATTCAATCTGGTCTTTCTTTAAAAGATACTTTTTCCAAAAGGCTTTTCTTCTATCCTAGTTTATATCATTTCTTCTTGTCTTGGCAACTAGCTGAGCTGTGTTTGTTAGGTTACTTGTTTATAGTCTCTTTTCTCCCAGCAGGATATAAGCTTTATGGGAACTGGGACCCAGAACAACTCCTGACACAAAAAAGACACTCAACAAATATTGTTCAGTGAATAGGTTCAACTTCAGTTCTCAGACCCACCAGCCTATGTCGCTGCTTTGAACTCATGTCAGTCTCATTGGATATCTCTAAGACAGAACGGCTACAGTAGAATGTACAGCCAGAACTATCTGGGTATAAACCCATTCCTAGTTGTATAACTGTGCAAGTTACTTCTCATCCCTGAGTCCTAACTTACTTACCTGAGTAAAATGGGTTTAGTAGCCCTACTCTGTACAGCTATGGTAGGAATTAAATGACATAATTTATACAAAAAGAACAGAGTGGTTGGCCTATTGTATGTGTCTAATTGTTGTTTCTCTTTTTCGTTGAGAATTTTTCTCCATAAATTTAAGTTTATATTTAAGTATCTCTTACTGTGTGACAGGCACTATTCTCAGTGTTTTATAACTTGCCTAAGATCACACAAGTGGGAGGCAGCAGAGCCCAGACTTAAACCCAGTGGTTCCATCTGATTTCAGAGGTAATGAAAGAGTTAGTGACTGTCTTTATTGTGATTCCGTGGTAAGAAATGTATTTCACATTATAACCCAGCACATGTGTATGTATACATAGGAATGTATCTAAAGTATAAATAAAAGGTTCACAAAATACGCTACTACATGCAGTGTGTTCTGATAGTTTCTCTTCATTTTCATTTTTAAAAATGGTTTTGTATTAATAAGTTGAAAACACACTTTGAAAAACTTCTTGTCTAAATTACAAGTAATCCAATTGCTCTTACCTTTCAGCTACTTTAATTTCTACCAGACTATGATGGTTCTCAATTAAGACTTTCATATTTAATTTACATTCCAGATGAAGTTCTTATTAGTTAAGATACTGATTCCCCAAGACTCAGATCTACTCCCCCTGCATTTATGGAAAAACCATCCTCTTGTCAGGCGAGATTCAAGTAATTCTTTTACTCTTCAAACATTATTTATCACTATTGAAGCACAATACAACCTGACCTATGTTAGAACTATTTATGTACACGTCTGCTTTTCCCACTAGACGATCAGACACCATGGAGCACAGAAACCATGTTTTATAAACACCTTTGTAGTCCCAAATAGCGAACTGAAGTGAAATGGGGAGGAGCTGGTTACAAAGAACTCTAGTTCTCAAGTGCTGGATGGGGTATGTGAGACTCAGACAAGAAAACACCGTACACTCAGTCCTATGGATTCCCACACGAACATCTAAGGCATCTTCTCACTGATCCAGTGTTGCAGGTGGTTTAGAAAAATCCTTCTGTCTGGAAAATCTGCATTACCCTTGCCCTTAATTTCCCAAAGCCATTCCTATCTATCCCCTTGTGGCTCCTTCTCCTTTCTGCATTTCTCTAGGCTAAGAGAATGCACATTTCTACCTCTGACAAAAGTTTGTCCCTGTAGACACGTGTTCCCATGAAAACTAAACTGAAATGGTTTCTGGATGAGTGGAAGTATATTAACATTTTCATCTGATGTGACTCTCAGTCCTGATCTCTGGGCTGGCATATGAGCTAATGTTTATAGATGTTATAAAGTATGTATCTGCATGCAGGCTATGTGTCAAAGGCAAACAAAACAAAGAAAAAGCCCCTGACTGAGAACTCTCAGTTGCAAGGCAGGAAATTCTTTCACAAGGCAGGAAGTAGCTATGAGCTTGTTCCCCAAGCAGTACTTCAATCTCCCCACCCTTAGGGAAAGATTATCCTGGTGTTGTTTTAATCCAGCAGATGCTGAGCAGTTTCAGAAAGGGAACAAACAACTGGGGGAAGTATTACCACCTGTTTATGTTGACTTTTACCAAACAAGACTGGCCACCAGCTGTTGAGGAGTAGAAGAGGAGCTAAGATGGGAACAGGAAATGCCAACTCAGATTGAAGCTAGTTTTAGCTTTCTGGCTCTTTGAAAAAAAAAAAGCACCAAGGAAGTACATGGTCATTCTCAAATGGCCAAGAGGCAAAGGCAAGATAACGCACCCCCGTTCACTAGTAGTGCAGGGCCGGGCTTAGTGCATACATAGAGTCAAACGTGGAAGTTATGACACCAATGTAAGTGGCCTCTCTACATTCATTTTCTCACTGAAACCTGTATGTCACTGGGGGCAATGATGTCCATGCAAGATGACATTTCTCAGCCTCCCTCATATCTAGCTATTGTCACACGACTGAGTTCTGGCCAAATGAAGTGAGAAGTGTTGAGTATGATTTCCAGGAAGACTCTTTAAAGGATGCTGACTCAGCTAGCTTTGCCCATTTTTGTCCTTACCCTCTTTTCTTCAAGCCAGGAATTTAAAGGTGATGGCTGATGGTCCAGCAGGCATTCTGGACCATGAGGTGACCCTGAGAATGGAACAATGCCCTGGTGCAGACAGGGGCCTCCATACCAGTCTTGGACTGACTTTTCTTTTCTATGAGAGAGACACACCTCTTATTTAAGCTGTTGCTGCTCTGGGTTTGTTACATGTAGTCAAATCCAACCTTAACTGAGATAGCCTGATACTTTGGCAAGCATGTAACAGACACTTCTTATTCCCCTAACCTCCAAAGTGCAGTGGAGTGGACTGTGTTACCTAATTCTACCCTTCTAACAACAGCATGAGAGCGCTGAGGCATGTATTATGTCAGAAGAGAAAAATGGAGTTGAAACAAAGCAAGACTTGCCCAATGCCACTCAACTGGCTACATGGAGAGCAGCGGGATCTGGAGGCCAGATTACCTTACCCCTGAGATTTTAAAAGCATAGTGGAAATAAGTGACAAATTTCCTTAAAAAGATTTTGATTGGTTATTTTTAAAAAACAAGAGTTTAAGCACAACTCATCCCTTCTGTCAAACGATTTCCTATCAAGGGGACTTCAGAGTCACTGACTTTGAAAAACCCTTCAAGTGGCTTCCAGAGTATGACCGATCCATTAGAATGAATTAGAACTCATTGTATTGTTATAGCATACATTAACAGAGCTGAATTCTCAAACAGAGAATTCAGTGAAGATACATTTTGAAGAAGCAATTAGTAAAATGGATGTGTTACTGTTTTAAAAGCATAACAGACTTGATGATTGATGAAGAGTTGACAGTCTTTAAGAGGTAGGACTTTTTTTCATTACGATGCAAGTAAAATTGAATCAGGTGAATTCAACAGCAAAGTTTTAATGGGACAAATGTCAAGCAAGCCTATCAATTTCTTAAAAAACAAAGAAAATCTAAAAGTTTAATTACAGAAACACTTGTACGAAAACTTGGCATTTCAACAGTTCCAAACACATGTACACGAGTTTTTTTCTAAAATTTGTCAGAAATAAAACAACTTGTGTCTCCCTTTTCTCAGCTGCTCCTTGTTTTAATAAAAAAGAAAGAAATCTGTAACACTAATAGGCAACAGCTTATTTCTTGAGAAGACCATGTAAGTGCAGCAACATCTACAAGTGTGTTGGGAAACATGAATTAGGTGTGCTAACCTGTAACCTCATTTACCACCTCCTCGTTGAGCACAGAGGAGAGAGGAGGTGGCACAGACCTGCTCTACGAACCCTGATGGTCTTGTGGCAGCTGAATCTCAGCCACTAGAGAGTCAGATGTGTAGCTACTGGGAGAGCCAGCATTTCAAAAGCAAGCTGCTATTTTGTGAAAATGATTTTATATTGTAGGCTCTCTTGAGATCTTACGCATTCCTGAACATGCAAATGTTTCAAGTCATTGTCAGGTGTCCTACCTAGAGACAGGAGAATGATTATCTTGGACCAAGTTACCGCCTTTCCCGGTCACAAAAGCAGTGCTAATGAAGCTGCACAAAATTGAACACAAAGAAGAAACATGAAGAAATATTAAGAGGAAGGACAAAAGCACAGGAAGCATCTGGCAGAAGGCAGACACAAACTTCCAGAGCTGGCTTTGGATGTCCTTCTGCCATAGACAGTGAGTTCTAGCTAGGCCTTAGCAGGTAAGGAGTCTAAAAGAAGTGGCAGCAACAGTAGATGAAAGCAGGAAAATACAGAAAAGTAGGAGAGTTGGGTAGGCTTATAGCAATAGGTAATGATGGGGCCTTATCCTAAAAAATTGCCAAGTGGTTGTATATGGGCTTCAGTGCATGGAAGTTTGATGTGTGTTCACATAAGACATTTAAAAAAAGATTCCCCCCCCCCCCTTTTTGGACTAATAAAGAAAACAGGTAAGGAGATACTGAGAAGATAGGATGGTACAGCAATATGACAGACAGTTTCTGCCTTACACCCCGACTTTTGGGCACTGTGAGAAGGGCCACACTTCTTCTACCTGCCTGCAGTGGCACAGTGCCTTGACAATGGGCTCAGCATGCTCGGTTTTGGTTCCAAAGATCTCAGGGGCAACTTTCACCCTTCTGCTCTAGGGCATCAAAAAACCCAAAACAAAAAAACCCCAGAACCAAAATAACCCCACAACAACCCTGAGGTGAGAACCAGAACCCACTTCCCTTTTGGTGTTAAAAGAACCAGAAACTGCTGGGTGTGGTGGTGGCACCTGTAGTCCCAGATACTCAAGAGGCTGGGGCAGGAGGATCGCTGGAGCTCAGTTCAAGGCTGTGGTGCGCTATCATCGCACCTGTGAATAGCCACTACACTCCAGCCTGGGCAACACAGAGAGATCCCGTCTCAAAACAAAACAAACAGAAAGAACCAGAAACCCCTCTTCACTTTGCTGTTTACAAAAATCACTTACTAAGGAGAGAGGGGGAAGGGATACCTATCTTTTTCACATAGGAGTTAATGGCTACAGAAGGAAGACAAAAGATACCAGAATTCCTCTGTGCCCTTTCTGTGAGCTCAAGAGACTATTCTGGGTGATATTTCTCCCATCCATGAATCATTACACCTGAAGACAGGGATTCCCTCTGTTTTCACTTACATTAAACTTTGGGCTTTTTAAAAATACCAAATGAGAAACTACTCTTTCCTTTTCTTCTCTGTTTGCTAGTGACCTTTTCCTCAGCAAAAATGCTCCACAAGACAGTGCCAACAGATAGGAAGAGAAGAGTCTTGCTGGGGCTGGGACTCCATGTCTGTGCAGGAGCGATGCTTAGAAAGCAGCAGGCAGTACCGGGGAGGAAGGAAAGAGCATTCTCCTTCAGGGCAGCAATCCCAAAGCCGCTCAGAGGGCTGGCACCCACTGAGCACCCTGTGGGTAGGAAACACAGCCTTCCTCCACAGGGCACTGTCAACAAGAAGCTCCTTTCTTTGGAGTCACAGCAGGACAATGACGGGAGAAGACTGGGCCTGTCCAATGAGAGAAACTCTCCTTCAGAACCCTGCTGAGCAACAAAGCCCAGAGGTCAGAAAATGGAGATGTATAACTTGGTGGGGGCTAGTGAAAAATAACCCCCAAAGGCATTAAAAAAAAAATGACAGTAGGTTAAGAAAACTGGAGCTCCACTGATAAAAGGGTCCAATCGAAACTGCAACCATGAGAAGTCTTCCTTTTTGCAGTGGATGTCAGCCTCAGCGTCACCTAGTCAGCTGTTATATGCAGATCCACTTTAAGAGATGTGGAAATGACAGGAAACCGAAGACCTGGGAGAGTGGCTGTACACTTTCAAAGCTTCACACAAGGACAATTCCATAGGAAGTTCATATACCATATATGTGTTCCTTCTGCTGCTCCCTCATATGGCTTCCTGCGGTACAGGCATGTCACTCACTGATAATTCTTTCACAGGCAAAGGGATCTGTACTCTGTCTCTGCCCCCACTCAGTTCAAATTTCCATGGATGGCTTCTCATTCCTCACAAATAAAAACACTTATAGAACATCTTGGAGCTCTAAGACCTGTAGAATTAGGGAGGAAAAAAAAAGATGATGACACCAAAAAGGTAAGTAGTGATCAGAAGGGGTTAGGGGTATGGATTCACAAAATGCTTCATTTTCATAAGGGTTAAGGTGAGGAGCAGGGTGTATGTAAACTAAAGAGCTCATAAAGTTGCAGACAGGCAACCTCATTGAGATGTGTCAGATAATATTTCAGTGAGAACATGGCCCTGCTCCAGTTCAGCAACAATGGGAGGTAGGAAAATCATCAGCTAAACACAGAAAAGCAATGGACCAGGGACAAATCTGATGAGGAAAAATTAGTACCCTACTTTAGTCCGAAGACTGTAGGTCAGTCAAAACCAATTTTCTTCAAGTATTAATCTAAGGATATGTGCATGTATAGGAATGTATTATGTGCATATGACCAAGAAATTTTCTCATATTGATAAAAATGCAATCACATAAAGATTTTTTTCAGTTCTCAAATAGCCAAATATTTATTAATGGTTCAATTGAAATCAGGCAACATACAGCTTTTAATAGCTCATATAAAGTGGTCCCCTCTGAATTTAAAGTCACCCCATGGCTTCCTTCCAGCTTGTCTCTAGGTGTCCTACTTAGCCACAAGAAAGGTGACAGCTGGAGTAACTCTTCCATTGTATATCTATAAAAATAATTTTTATTAGTTTTTTTTTTTTTTTGAGACACAGTCTCGCTATATCGCCCAGGTTCGTCTTAAACTCCTGGGCTTAAATGATCCTTCTGCCTCAGCCTCCTGAGTACCTGGGACTATAAGCATGTACCACCATGCATGGCTACAAATAATTTTTAAATTTTGTAACTTTATAATTACTAGATTGTAATCTTTTTCTATTATATTTACTTCCTATTTATCTTAATGCTCTATTCCAAGATTTTTAGTGCTTTCCCCCTCCTCCAATCCCTCCCCCACCCTGCCTCATAGCAGTATTTTAGAAATTTCACTGAATGAGAGTTTAGATATCTGCATTCTAATCCTGTATTCTGTGCTCACCTACTCAGGTATTTTTAGGCAAGATGGTTCACCTCCTTGGATTCAGCTTCTTTATATATAAAATTTTGGATTTCTAAAGTTTCCTTCCAGTGCTAATATATTCCTTTAAAACTTATGAACCATTAGCTTCCCTTTACTTACTGGTTCCTGACAATGGTTGAAACCTTTGCCAAACTCATGTCAGAGTAATTAATTGTACCACGAGTGCTGGGACTTCAGGCCTAGCTGTCTGTACATATTTGTATAATGAGGCCAAGCCAGTATTAATCACAGCCTTTGTAATTGTTTCATTTGACAGTTTTGGGGGGTATAAGGAACTAACAATTCTTAGTTATGTTTGCATGGTAGATTGTAAGAATCTGTAGTAATATAACAGTTCACATTTTCACAGGCAAAATATTTGTAGGTTAAAATCAAGGATAATGGTAATATTCTAGGTTTTCAAAGACACTTCAGAAAGCAGATACTACAGTTTATATCCTTGAGATGGATAAAGCTTTAAGAGAGTCTTACTGGTAAAATGCTCAAAATGGAAAACTACCCTTAGCTCAATACTTGAATTAACTGCCCTATACCTATGTGAGGAGACGCCGTGTTATCAATTACTGTTTTCTTTCAAAATCATCCACACTGTTTTTCCCAGCTCTCTCTTTTTAAGCCTACAAGAGTGCTAATTGAAAACACTATGTGAAAATGAGAAGGGTGATGAGCTCCTGAAAATCCCAGGCCCAGATTTACAAGCTGTTCCCTTCATAAGTAGCAGCAGTAATGCCACTTCTTTATTCTGCAGGGAGTCCAGCCATCTCTTAGAAGTACAGTCCATTCCATCTGGCTACTCACTAGAAGGGCAGTAAGCCTTTCCCCATCGGAGCACGGGTGAGGCTAAAATATAATAAATTGCTTCATACAGTTATCATCCAAGGGCATGACCAAGAAGGAGGAAGACTTCTGCCTTTGTCTCTGCTAGCAGATGTTGCCTCATTAAAGAATCATGGGTTTTATTTATCCTTATACATGTTGCTCAAAGTCCAAACCAAGCTAGAATGTGAATTATGTATATGAGTATGTTCATGTATCTATATGACAAGTAAAGATTCAAACCCATGACCAGCCATTCTAAGGAACATATCCTGCTGTTGACTCTTGTTTTAGTATGCTTAAATGGCCACCTCATCGTATGGTCCAACCCTGAAATTTCCACACAGTTTATATGTGTACAGTTATGAAATAATGTAATCGACAGACCAAAGAACTGTCAGTTTTGTGGACAGCATACTAAAAGCGCACCTTATGTCTAGGAATTTGAGTGAACGAATATCAATTCCATTTAAGAAATGATATCTGATGGATGACCATTTGTACCAAAAAGTTTGCATGGGTAGATCCTTTCTGGAAATGTACTTTTTCTCCTGCTAAAAGGATATAACACATACTACCACTCATTTATTAAATATATCTTTAAAAAGCATATTTTCTCTCTCCTTTCTCTTTTGCTTATTGAGAGTTTGTTTTTAATCTATTAAAACCAGGGCATTAACCGTTTCACTGTTTGGTCAGTCCACATCAACATTTAATATACAAGTGGTGAATGAAAAAGCTTCCTACTTATATGGGCTCATGTATACACAATACCTCACTGGCTACTTCTAAATAGTCATTAGTATTTTTCAGGGAAAAGGAGGATTAACAATTAAGTCATATTTATTTTGTTCTGAGTATTGTTTTGGGGGTGATTTTCTCTAAGTTTCCCATTCTTCAAAACACTTTGGGAAACTAATGCCCAAGAATACAGTCTTAAATAAGTGACAAAGCTGGAACTGAGGTCTAACTGCAGAAATCATACTTTTTCCATTAAACCATTCTGAAACACGTATGAATGAGAAGAAACTGACTTGATTGTGTTTTCTTTTCCTTCCTTTTTTATTTTTAGAGACAGGGTCTCACTACGTTTCCAGGGGGGACCGAACGCCTGGGCTCAAGCAATACTGCTGCTTTAACCTCCTGAGCAGCTAGGAACAATGGTTCTGGTTTCTAACATTATTTACTACATTTAGCAACCATGCTACAGGAATCTTAATCAAGTCCCCAGTTCATTCACCCAGTGTAATTCCAGGGCTTTAGTTGTATTGCTACAGATTGAAGACATCTTATTTTGGATGATGTACTGGCATATAAGTATCTTACCAATGAGCACTCACCATTCACTAACGATCAAGCCTGTTCACAACTTCTCGAACTGTAGCTATGAAGTTTTCATTGTCTTGGGGATTAGCTAAAATAATACTGTGCAGTCTGTTCATATATGAGTCAATGGTGTCCACTGTCGGTGTCTCTCCACTTCCTGAAGGGAGATAATCAGAGAAAGAGTAAGAAAATCCTCCCCATTCAGTTCAACCATAAAACAGTTAAGTGAATACCCAGCAAAAGAAATTGTGACTCTAATGTGGTCTCCTCCACAAACAAGATAGAGAGGCTTTTAGACCTCAAAGAAATGAAATTAATCACATACTCTAAATAAACAGATGGGCTAAATACCTGCCGTACAGTACATATGAGCAGCTGCATATAACAGAGAGTCAGAGATTCTCCCAGCTTTCTGCTGTGACTATCCTCAATATGAGAGAGTATATAAGAAATACTAGTGTTTGTTTTCTCTTCCTTCCCATTAAAACAAAAACAAAAACAAAGGAAGCAAACATACATAATAAAAAGTGCTCTCCTAAGGATTTATTACTCATTTTCCATTGTTCCGAATATCAAATTAAGCTTAACAGAAAGGAAAATAGATTATATTAAAATGTAAGTAGACAAAAATTTAAATGACCAGAGAGCCTGAAATTTTGGAGGATTTTAGCCAATACTGACATTCTATTATATGACCTACAGAAAACCCTGAGGGGAAAAACTAACTTTATTAATCTTCCTCTGGGGGAGATTACAGCCTCTCCACACCAATACCGACATACATAGTATAGCCCTCTCCCCAAGACCCGCCCTCCGGAAAGTATTCAGACAGGATGACATTACCAGGCAAGGGCATGCTGGCAAAGCTGCTGGTCAACACCTGCCGTAGGGTCTCTAGGTGCTGTTGTAAGACGGTGTTGCGGCTCCGCTCCTGGATCACATCCACCTCCAGCTTCTCCACTGCCGTGCGCATGCTCTCCACATGCTTTTGCAGGGCTGCGTTCCTCTCCTCAAACTCCATGTTGGATTTGCGGAGCTGGCGGAGCTCTGCCTCCCGAGCTGAGGACACAAACCCCACAGAACACATGCAGCACTAGGAGTCTCTGAGGAATCTCAATGGCTCTCCTAGGGAAGTTCTGTTCAGCTGCCTGTAATTTCACTACTCCACCTCATCTCCCTGTTCTCATTAAGGCATTCCATATAACAATCTCAGCAATGAAACGCCTGGCTCCCCAGAGCTGTTTTAATTCTTAAAGCTAGTCATATTCTATACATAAGATTGCAATGAGCTTTTGTAATTCCCAGTATTTTTGTTGCCTTGTTAGTTTTGCTTTTTCAAATTGTACAATGAGAAGCCTGAGGGGCTTCATAGGGGGATCCTGGGAGATTGGCCAAGCACAACTGTGGGTACCCATCTTTACTACAACAGGATCACCTTTGCTCTTATTTATTTTACTTGCACCCCCATGTAAGTTTTATTGGTACAAAAGGTTCCAGACTATGAGTCTGAAAGCAAATGAATTAGTGATTTACATTTATGTTCTTTGATTCAGAGATCAAAGCAGCTTCCACAGCACTGGCCGAGACTACTTCACTGGTCTCTAAGTAGGTGGGTGCCTTTACCACAGAGGGAAACAGAAGTAGGTATTCTTCTTCTGGACCAGTCCTAAGGAAGAATATCAATATCTTTGCTTTTGGGCAATGAACTCATCTCATGAGAACTAAATTCCCTGGCAAAAACCTGAGGAACACAAAAAGAAGCTTCAGTAATCACCTTTGCTGTGGTTCAGGAATTCCTCTGTAAATATAGGGATGTCAAAAACAGAACGTTCCTTTACCTCTGTTTCTTTCTGTGAATCAAGAGTAACAAAACATTTAATTCTTACACAGAAGCTAAATTACATAATAGCGCCTGAAGGCACAATGATCATATCTTGCTTAAAGAAATAGAAGGGTGAGCAGGAAGCAGTCCAGGTGAGTCTAAGGGAAATGTATATTCACCTATTCATTGGAATCAAACTTTCATAGAGCTTAAGCAGGTTAAGTATTCAGTTCTCTGAGGTGTACAACTGCTGTGCAATGAGAAACCTTAAAACAAACCTATATAAACTTCCCTAATGGAGAATTTGAAGCCATTTCTTAGCTTTGTGTTTTGAATAGTCACCAGTACACAGCTGTAAAAGTGACTGAGGTGAGAACTGAGAAAGAGTGTTTCTTCAGTCACTTCTGTTGGTTATACATGTAAAATGCTCTCTGAGATAGGATTATGCAATCTAAATTTGCAGAGTGGACAACAAGAATTTTAAGCAGAGATTGCCAGCCATGAGCAAAAATTATAATATTCTATTGATACTTTATTTATTTATGAGAGGCGGCCTATCTTTTGGGATCTTTTACTTTCTTCAGACACAGGAAAAACAAACAAACAAACAACAAACAAACATATAAAACCAAGAAGTCAGAAATAACCAGGCTCTAAAAATAAGAAAGCTAAGGATTATGTCAGATAGAAATAACAAAGCCTAAAATTAATTTATCAATAAACTATTAAAGTCTAACAAAACCACTGCAAAATATATTCCATAATGATCCTTAAGTATAAAGTCAATAATTCAAAATGTTGTTGCTTCTACAATGAACTTGAAGTTGCAAGCATTATGAATATTAATTACAAGTATCTTGGCATAGTGGTGAAAATCTTACATTACATAAGATGGTAAAGAGAATGTTAGGAAGTAAGAACTAAAGAAATTGCTAGTGAAATCTGAAGATTCCAAAACCTTTATAACATGAAAAATAGTAAACAAAATACCTAGAAATCATTCCCATGAAAACATTTTTAAAGCTAGAGATGGAATGTATTTTCCCTACTTTTGTCACTACTAGTTTTTTATAGCACAAACAGGATTTGGTGCCCAATAGGAAAAGCTAAGCAGTTAATAGCCTATAAGGAAATTCTGACAGCCAAGTTTCTGTTTTCACACTGGTTTCTGCCCATGAGGGGACTGGGCTGTGTGAACAGCCTATCAATGGCAGTTCATCAAGAAGGACATTTAAAATGGAAGTCTGGAAAACTATGTATTTATCTGAGGAAAATTTCAGAGTTCTTAATTTTTACCCTTTTTCTTTAGACCAATTTAAAAATACACAACAAAATTATCATTGAAAGTCCCAAGTTTCAACAGCAAAAGTTCTACCTCAAGCCAATTCCTTGTGGATTTCAATGAGAACTAACGTATGGGCAAGAAAGGCTGCTTCCAGAAGAGATCTTAGACACATTTTTGCAGTGGCTTTCTCTCAACTCTGCTGACTTAATGTAGCTTTAAGTCTGTTACTGGGTTGCTGAAGGAAAACAGAAAACTTAGGACACACAATCCATATATATGCAAGGCACAACAGATATAAGCATAAGTCCACAAATGACTTAGGATAAAGTCTTATCACTTTATCACACTATCTTGTTCAGTCTCCTACTTCACTGTATAGTTACATGAGATCAGTTACCTAGCTATACATCTCAGTATCTGTCGGTTAGGTGGGTAAGTGGAGGTGACTGGCTCCCATTACCATGGTACAAAGAACCCTCACGAGGCCTTGACTCTCTTTAGACTGGTAATTCTGTTCTCTTCTTTGCCAGAGTAGTCCAAACCAAGCTATTATGTAAGGGCAGACGATAGCACCATATAGGTGTATTAACACACTGCCCCTTGGTACAGATTCTTAGAGCACAAAATAAGAAACATGAAAGCAATTATATAAAACTGTTCAGTCTCTGAAATGCAACAGAGAAATTCTACTTAACAGAAGAGTGGTAATAAAAACCATCAGCACTCTTCCATTACTAAGTACATTACTCGGCATGGAGACGATCCTCCTGGGGGCTTGGATATACTTAAGCTGCTCCAGGCATCACTCAAGGGATTAAAATCATAAGGATTTGATTACCTCTTCATTGAAAGGGTCTAATTTGTTCAGGCTGAGTGTCGTTTTGTCATTTCTCATATATTAAAGGAGAAACAAAATTATTGTTTCTATCTTAGTTCTCACATGAGATGCAGACACTTTCTTGAGAGTGATACTATCGACTCCTGGGTCTAGGGGGCTGCCTTATGATTTGAGAGGACCAAGAATACTCTCCAGTGGCTTTTCATTCTATATACTGAGTGGAGGTTAAGAGAACAAAGGTCTTTTTGAACTAAACCTATTTTACTGTTATCTAGGCTCTGGGCCAGAATTTCAGAGAGTGGATGTGCTTCTCTTAAGAGCCCTTTTCTTTGGGGAACACTCTTAATATTGTGTACTAGGCTGAAGTGCCCCACTGCTATGCAGAGTGGCTTTCAGGTCAGCATTTCTTTAGCTCTAATGTGTACTCTCCAGCACTTGCCCTGGTAACAATGTCTTAGGGATACACATTCCATTCAGGAATACAATAGGTTTCTTTACTATACACAAACCAAATAATTTCTGTCTTAACTGGCAACAAATTTTGATGCCATCTCAGGCAACCAGGCCCATTTTAACTTTTAACACTGTTTAGTTTATTCTATATAGCATGACATTGTGCTGCCAAGAATGCTAGACTATGGTACAGAAGGACTGGGTTTTAATCACACTTTTGCCTCTAACTTAATTTAGTGATTCTGGGTAAGTTCTTTCACGTCTTAGGAAAGTCACTTTCCTTACTGGCCAACTGAGGTGGTCAGTTGAGGGGATCTCTGAGGTTTTAGTATTCTAAGATGAGCTTGAAAACTATTCTATCACATTTCTCATTTTACCCCTCATAGGATAAGTAAAGGGAAACAATTATGTATTTAGGATCCATGATGTTTAAACATTTTGCAAGATACTTACTCTTTTATTAACTCATTCATACCTCTGTGCTCAAGCCATTTTACCCACCCTGAGGTGCCCCTACAAAAACTAAAAACTGGCTCATCTTTGAGATCTGATTCTATTCCTCCTTTCCATGGGCTCCTTCTGTGGCTGCTTTTCACCTTAGTGCTTTCCATTTTTCTGAACTTTTATTATAATGAATAACAGTTTAAAAACAGTTCTAAAACTTCAAACCAGTTCTTTTATACTACAATTGTTCTGAAATTACCTAGTTTAGGAAATATATTATTCAATGGAAAATAAACACTGTTAAAGTATGGGACATTGGATCCCTTATGAGAGCTTTATCCTGATGTGTGCATAAGAACAGATAGATTTACAAAACCTACACGTTTGAGAAACTAACTGCTGGCTTTCCACCTACCCACTCCTCTGTTTGGTTTCATGTGTCTAAATCTTTTTTCTTTTTTTTTTTTTGAGACAGAATCTTATTCTGTCACTCAGGCTAGAGTGCAGTGGCATCATCATAGGTCACTGCAACCTCAAACTCCTAGGCTCAAGCGATCCTCCTGCCTCTGCCTCCCTAGTAGCTGGGACCTACAGGTGTGTACCACCATGCCTGGTTAATTTTTCTATTTTTTGTAGAGATAGGGTCTCCATCTTGCTCAGGCTGGTCTCAAACTCCCGACCTCAAGCAATCTTCCCTTCTCAGCCTCCCAAAGTGCTAGGATTATAGGCATGAGCTGCCGCACCTGGCCACATGTCTAAATCTTGAACAGGACAATCACACAGAGACTCATTCCTTTTCATAAATCATAGAAGTTACAGAAATTCCTATTACACCAATGTGTTTTAATAAAAAGTTTCATTTCTTAAATCAGCAGTAGCTTCTATGACTAAATCTACTACATCTTTTCTGACTGCAACTATCAACTTTACTGGACAAAAATATCACATGTAGTTTGGCCAGCAAAATCCATTGTGATGAAATGAGTCAGTGACTGACTTTACAAAATGTGAGATCTAATGTTTCCAATTACTGTCAAATTCTCTTTAGTAACCATTCAGGATAGAGAAGCTATAAAGTAGGGAAGAAAAGAAGTACAGAAATTTTATGATATTGGTGGGTGGGCATACAGACAAAGGAAGAGAGAAATAAGTAATTATATAAGTATCTGGTAATATGGGAAGCTTGCAACATTATTCAGTTATGATCGAAAACAAAGTATATATACCAAGTTTCTCAAGCAAAGAGTATTTATAACATTTCATCCTAATTAGAACACAGAGATGTCATATATAACTACATTTATATAGGATTAATCTAATGAATAAAATGCTAATATTTACTGTGCCTCTTACTTTATAATTCATAGATGGTAATACACCTATTTAACCTGTGAATTTGAATCTTTTCTCTACGTTTCGAAAGTCACCAACATCAAATTAGGTATAACTATGACCACAAGGTAAATAAGTTAATTATTTTGAAGAAATGATTTCCTTGATTTAGTAAAAAACCAAATACATGACACCACTGCACTCTACCTGGGGTGACAGAGTGAGACTCTGTCTCAAAAACAAAAACAATAAAAACCCTAAATACATGTAAAAGAGTAACTCAGAAAATTCTTTTTGTTAAAATTCCCACTGTTATTTCAAGTCAACTTTGAATGGATTCTTGTATAAAATAATTATATCATGCTGGGTGGTATGGGGTTGGATACAAACATAGAAACTAGATTGTGAGTGCCTTCTAAGAGATGACAACCAAAGAGTGTGAATTACAGAAGTACTTGAATGACCTTGACATCAGGCGACACAAGCTGATCACTTAGATCAGCTAAGTGCCTAAGAGGAATATAGAGAGCCATGAGGATTAAAGAAGTTGGAGGAAACAAGAAAAGTTTAAAGGAGGAAACAGAACTTGAAATAGTCATTTGATAACTAGAATTTTGAGAGGCAGAAATAGGAGGATGGGGAAAGTGAAAAAAAAAAGTGTGAGGAGAAAAAGTATTCTTTTTTTTTTTTTGAGACAGAGTCTCGTTCTGTTGCCCAGGCTAAAGTGCCGTGGTGTCAGCCTAGCTCACAGCAACCTCAAACTCCTGGGCTCAAGCAATTCTACTGCCTCAGCCTCCCGAGTAGCTGGGACTACAGGCATGCACCACCATGCCTGGCTAATATATATATATATTTATTTATTTATTTATTTATTTTAGTTGTCCAGCTAATTTCTTTCTATTTTTTTTAGTAGAGACGGGGTCTCGCTCTTACTCAGCTGGTCTCAAATTCCTGAGCTCAAATAATCTTCCCACCTTGGCCTCCCAGAGTGCTAGGATTACAGGCGTGAGCCACCGCGCCCCGCTGAGAAAAAGTATTCTTATGAAAGGAATAATGCGAGCACAGGCATGAAGCAGGGAAGAAAGGCGGACCGGGGAGACAGTGAGTAGGTAAAGGTTTTAAGCATATGCGATATATAGGGAGAAATGGGAGTTAAAGGTATTTGGAAAGAGAAGTTGGGATTTAATTATAGAAGAACCTGATTGCTGAGTTTGAATATGATGTGGTAAGGAATGAGGAGTCACTGAGTGTCTCATAGCATGAAATTACCTCAAGTTTTATTTTTTTACAACCATATATTTAACCACAGGCTATATATATTTAAGGCTCTCTATGCAGCACAGCCAGCAGATAGCCTAAATCCTATATACATAGAGACAAGAAAACGAATGGAAGGAAAGAGGCCAGTACACAAACATGTGTCAGTGCCATGAGGGAACAGGAGAGAAGGTATAGGAACTGAGACACTGTTACTTGTGTTCTGTTGACACTGAACTATTGAACAGTTGATATTACTCAAACACTGGATTCTTTAAATAATAACTTTTTTTTTTTTTTTTTTTTGAGACAGAGTCTCACTCTCTTGCCCTGGCTAGAGTGCCGTGGCATCAGCCTAGCTCAGAGCAACCTCAAACTCCTGGGCTCAGGTAATCTTCCTGCCTCAGCCTCCCGAGTAGCTGGGACTACAGGCATGCGCCACCATGCCCGGCTAATTTTTTCTATATATTTTTAGTTGGCCAATTAATTTCTTTCTATTTTTAGTAGAGATGGGGTCTCGCTCTTGCTCAGGCTGGTTTTGAACTCCTGACCTTGAGCGATCCGCCCGCCGCGGCCTCCCAAAGTGCTAAGATTACAGGTGTGAGCCACCGCGCCCGGCCTAAATAATAACTTTTTGAGAGTTAGACTAAGGTATGTGGTGATGATAAACTATAGTCAAGTTACAGCTTTCAGCTGGCCTTCATTTCTATACTTCATTTGGAATTCCAGCCATCTTTGGCATTTAAGGCCAATTAAATTCTTAGACCACAGGAAAGGATTGGGGTTAGGGGCTGTAGTTCAAGGACAGACACACAATGTAACTGTTTGCCATATGCTAAGAAGCCCTGATCTAAAGTAACTCACACAATCTGAATTATGGGGTAGGAAGTATTCTGCCATTCATAAAAAAAAATCTAATAGCAGTTCAAACAGCATTATTATAAATATGTATATATTATATATATATATGTGTATATATATATATGAAATGTAGACAGATGGCTAATTACCTCATGATCGTGAGTGGCCTGTCGGGCTGCATCTAAAAATATAAAAGAATAAGAGAACATTAAAGTGAAAAACAAAACAATAACAAAATCCAAGTATGTGATCAAGCCAAACTATAAAACCTGCTGGTATATGTAGACTTTCACAACATACGATATTTTTCCTTAAGGCTTTATTAATCGGTCATTCAACAAAAGTTAAAGGGAATCCCATACCTGGAGAGTACGTAATTAGGCACAAGAGAAAAAGCAGACACAGTTCTTATCTTTCTTATTTTTTAAAATTTTTATTTGGGCGATAGGGTCTCGCTTTGTCACCCAGGCTGGAGTGCAGTGGCATGCATGATCATAGCTCACTATAACCTCAAACTCCCAGGCTCAAGTTAGGGTCTCACTCTGCCACCCTGGCTAGAATGGAGTGGCATCATCATAGCTCACAGCAACCTCAAACTCCTGGGCTCAAGCAATCTTTCTGCCTCAGCCTCCTGAGTAGCTGGGACTACAGGCACCTGCCACCACACTCAGATAATTTTTTCTATTTTTTGGTAGAGATGGGGTCTGGCTCTTGCTCAGGCTGGTCTTGAACTCCTAACCTAACCTCAAGCAATCCTCCCACCTTGGCTTCCCAGAGTGCTAGGATTACAGGTGTGAGCCACCACACCCAGCCTAATTTTAAAAATTTTTTTATAGAGACAGGGTCTTGCTATGTTGCCTAGGCTGGACTCGAACTCCTGGCCACAAGTGATCATCCTGCCTCAGCCTCCCAAAGTGCTAGGATTACAGGTGTGAGCCACTGCACCCAGCCATACAGTTTTTACCTCTGAGGAGATTCAGGTGGGAGGGTGGACAGGAAACATATACCAAAGGCTGTTTGCACAACATTATAGTTTTAGCAGGCAAGATGCCCAAATGTGGAGAAGAAGCAATGGCTAAGGAACAAAGACTAGTCATGGGTGGTGCTTCTTTGGCAGTGTTTCCTGAAGAAGGGGAGCTTGAAGTAATACTTTTGATAGTGTAATGAACAATTTTAATAGAAAACAAAAGATCATGAAGGCAGAGATATTACTTATCTTGTTTACTGTTGCATTCTTGATGCCTAGAAGAGAGCCTGATATCTAATATAAGTTGCTCAATAAATATATTTTGAATGCATGCATATGAGAATGAATGAATGAAAAAAAAGAAGGATCACTGGAGGCTGGAAGAAATAGTAGGGAAAGGCTTAGAAGTGTTAAAGGCAAGTCAGTTAAGTGGTTTAGTAGACAGATTTGCTTATAGGTAGAGAAATGCCTAAACTGGCAATTAGGAAAAGAAGGGGAGGCAACTAAATAATACGGGTCTTGGAGCACAAGCCAAATTGTTGAATATGGAAACCCAATTGTAATTTCTAAATGAGAACAATGTGATTGTAATAAAATTCCAAGATGATGCTTGCAAGTGAATATTGGGTAGAAGAGAGATGACAGAAACATATCTTTTATAGTTATCAATCTAACAGTTGGCTTTATGACATTCCATCATACACGACCAACTTTAATACAACATATATATTTGGTTCTGATTCTGATACCTTGCCTATGAGATTTGCCTTTCTGGCGGTCCTGGGTTTTCCTACTGAAGACCTTATAGGCCTCAGTTTTTTGATACTGCTCCAGTTCCTTCATGTAACGCTCCTTATCTCTGTCTGCTTCATCAAGATAGCGCTAGGAAAGAAATACATAATTATTTCAAGAAACCAAGATCTTATTTAGGTAAAATGTCAATTACCTCTTTGAGGAAAACAGAGGACAATTAGAATATGGAAAAAAAGAACACTGGGAATATGCTTTAAGGGAGACTCAGAAAAATAAGAGTTGTATAAATAGAACAAAATGTAATCTCTCAATTATAAAAGAAATAAGTGATTCTGACATTTTAGACTACTTATTGCCTTTTCTAACTTAATGAAGACAAGTTCTATTGACATTATTCTTATAAAAAATTCACAAAGATGATTATAGTTATTCTTCTAACCCTACAGATAGAACTCCACATGGCCACTAGAGTCCTTATGAGGTCTGCACACCACACTGGCACACTTAGTCTTCCCAGGGGAAGAAATAGAATGTTACTTTGTTTCTCTATTCCCAGCCCATTTTGAAGGAATGATCTCATACATCATTTGGCCTTTTAGGAGTGAAGCACTAAAGCTGGGAGACACAAAGAACATAAAAAGAATGACCTCATCCTATGGACCTAAAAATGGATTACTTTTGAGAGAGCCTATATCTATCTACATACTTTGATTG
The DNA here is from genome assembly GCA_008086735.1 of Cheirogaleus medius. NCBI lineage: Eukaryota > Metazoa > Chordata > Mammalia > Primates > Cheirogaleidae > Cheirogaleus > Cheirogaleus medius. The sequence continues at coordinate 928,305 of VBSM01001118.1, forward strand.
CTTTGTGCTATTAATTATTTAAACAAAGTTCATTGATCTACCAGGATTATTTTAATGCTTTGCCCTTTTCATTCATCAAGTTATATATAAGAAACTATAAAAATACTGCTTCTAAATGAACAGAAAACGGAGTCAGAAATTATGTTAAAAACCCTGTCCCACACAAGAGCCAGATGTAGGGGATACTCGGCTGGCCAAATCTGTGACAATTTAAGCACCAAAATAATTAAGTATAGTGATAAATTATAAACCATTGGAAAAAAAGGAAATTTATACCAATAATAATAGATATACCACCAATTATTTATCATATCCATAATAAATAGGTAACAAACAAATACATACATGAGGGGGAGGAGGAGGGCTCTTGCTTAGATTAGAATCCTGAGGGCCAAATGTGGAAGGGCTGCTGGAGCTGGAAAAATCACCTTGCATCCATAATGATAAAGATTAGATCAGGCACAAATCATCAATGAATGCTAAATCTAGGGAAAAATTCTGATGTGGAACAGGCTGTTTCATAAATTATCTTTCCAAAGACTGCTTATTCATGATAAAGGAGAATAAAAAGGCACTGTGTGTCTGCACATGTGACACCCTGAGAAGGACACACCACCACCTGTGCAGTTCTCTGACCCAGAATGCATAACTTCAATCTAATGATAAGGAAACATCACAGACAAGTACACAATGAGGAATGTTCTGTTAAAAGTAAAAGAAGGGAGTAAAAGAGAGAGGGATTATATTCTTAAAAAATAGCAATGTTATAAAAGACAAAGAAAGGCTATGGAAACATCCCAGCTTAAGAGAAGCTAAAGAGATTTGACTACTAACCACAAAACCTGACCCAAGACTGGAATCTGTATTGGAGGGGGAAAATGTTATAAAGGAACAATGTTAGGCTTCAACTAGTCACTTGATTATTCCTATTATCATATAAATATGATTGATAAATATGATTCAATAAAAATAAAAAAGTCAAGCAAGCAAACAAACAAAAGGAATGATGTTAGGTCAACATATGGATGGTAGATTAAATAAAGGCATTGTATTAATATGCAATTATGAAGTTGATAACTACTATGGTTATATAAAAGAATATCTCTAGTCTTAGAAAATAAACGTGCAAAAGAATGAGTGCACATGCAAACAAAGAAATGGGATAAAATGTATTGACGATAGGTGAATCTGGATAAAGGGTGCTTGGATGTTATTTGTATTATTTTTATGTATGTAACTTTTTGTACATTTGAAATTATTTTCAAATAAAAAGTTAAAAAAGAACAAGAACAAATACAAAACCCTTGTCCTACATAACCAACAGTGGTTATCCCCAAAGATAATTACTGTTACTTTTGTTTTTTTTGGTAATACACTTCCATGTTTTCTGAAAAAATCTGAACAATGAGCATGTATTAAAGAAAAATAAAGAAGAAAAAACTAACCTAGTATGTACAGTTCACTATCCCTTTACACAGTAGAGCCAAAACAATGAATGATATACACTACTTTCAACTAGCTTGCTACCACAAACACAAAGCTTCAAGTTGCAACTTAATCTGATGTCTTTGAAAATTTTTGAATTCCATTAATTCCCAAGAGAGTATTTTTTGATTTGGTTTTGGTCTGTCTGGAATCCTTTTTAAAGAATGTAAGTCATAAAAGAGTTTAAGACATAAAAGAAATATAGATATCTTTCAGATGCTGGGAATACTGGGAACTTTTAACCCCGAAGCAACTCCCACAATCATTACCGTCACTCCGCTTTAGTGGCATTGCAACCAGCTCATGGCTATCTTGTCCTTAATTCCCCTCAAACCTAACACATGGATTCATTTCAGTTTGGCAATAGGGTTAGTTTAAGTCTTAGAGGAGAAAGAATTCAAGTAGTTCTTGCTTTATTTCCCATAGTAGGTTAATTTGCCAGAGCTCTAGTTAAAAAAATTCATTAAGGCAGTAAAATCTCTTTCTTAAAAATCCTATGTGAACTGCAGAATTTTATCAAATGACTTTTTCTCATTTAATTCATGATTTTTAACTTTGTGGAATAAATTATGCTAATAGATTTGTTCATTTCTTAATACTGAACCACTTAAAATATCTCACATGAACTCTCAGTATATATATGTTAATAAAATAAAAGTGGAGCTGCTTTGGTTGAGGGGAGTCCTAGACTCCCTCCTGATCACACCCCTGCAGCAAACCCTGAAATAGTTTTAAAATCACTGGGCTAGAAAAAACAGCTATGAAGGACAGAGCTATTCTGGTGTCCTAGGCATTGTGACAAAATTGAAGAATCAACTGTTCATCCTCTCTGCTTTTCTTACAGAAGTTATAGTTGAGATATAATCAAAACCAAACAAAAGATGAGGAATAAGAATAATTACTTGTTTTTCCTCAGGAGGCAGTTTACTCCATTCATTGCCTAACATCCTGGTGATTTCTGGAAATGGGACTTCTGGTCTCTTTGCACGAAGCTGTTCACGACGCTCATTCATGAACCGAACATATCCTGTAAGGGGGGATTTGGGTGCATTGCTGTCTCGAAGAGGTTTCTTTCTCTTTCTTCCTTTGGACCAACCTCCTCGTTTACTTCTTTGCTATAAAACAAAACAAAATAAAACCCCAAAAATCAAACAACAATTCTCCCAAATAACCCAACAACAACAATAAATACCAACAAACAAAACAGAATAAGAGTTGCATTTTCCTATGAAGAAGGCCCTGGATATTCAAAGCTTTCTAAATGTGTCATAGGTACAAATAACTGCAATGCAGTTTTCAAGAAGGGACTCTAGATGGTTCATTTGCAGACCCTTTTGTGTACCATACTACAAACTGTTACACTAAAGGGCTACTTTTGTGCTAATCTCAACATATAAGAATAAGGGATACCATTATCACTCAAGCTTTGACCTTTATATGCAGTTAGTAGGTCCTGATTCCTAACAGGGGAATATTTTCAATGAGAAATTATTGTATTATAGTATTGTATTGCAGTATTACACACAGCACTGTGCCAGGGAGGCAGACACTGTCACAGAAGGTCAGAATAAGATGCTGTCACATGCACTGGGCAAAAGAAGGGACAAGTTGTAGAACAGGGATTAAAAATAATTCATGAAGGGTATTTCTCATTAATAACATTCAAAGACCTGTTTATTTCCTATAACAGATAGCATATAGATTTTAAGTTTATTTATTTATTGTTTGAGACAAGGTGTTGCTCTGTTTCCTGGGCTAGAGTGTATTGGTGCCCTTATATCTCACTGCAACCTCAAACTCGTGGGTTCAAAAGATCCTCCTGCCTCAGCCTCCTGAGTAGCTAGGACTACAGGCATGTGCTACCACGCCTGGCTAATTTTTAAATTTTTTGTAGAGACAGGGTCTCGTTATATTGCTGAGGCTGGTCTCAAACACCTGGCCTCAAGGAACCCTCCTCCCTTGGACTTCCAAAGTGCTAGGATTACAGGTGTGAGCTACCATGCCCCACCGAGATTTTTCTTTTTTTTTTTTGAGACAGGGTCTTGCTCTATTGCCCAGGCTGGAGTACAATGGTGAGATCACAGCAACCTCCAACTCCCAAGCTGAAGCAATCCTCCTGCTTCTGCCTCCAGAGTAGCTGGGACTACAGGCGTGTGTCACCATGTCTGGCTAATTTTTTTATTTTTTGTAGAGATGGGGGTCTCGCTATATTGCCCAGGCTTGTCTCAAACTCCTGGGCTCAAGTGATCTTCCCGCCTTAGCCTCCCAAAGTTCTGGGATTATAGGCATAAGCCAATATGCCCAGCCTGAAATTTTTAAATTAGTATCTAAATCTCAGAAACATTTCAGTAAACATAGTATAACCAAAATGAAGACTAGCTCTTTGGCTTGATAATCTTATCCTTAAGATGTATATTTTATGGTGAAAGGTCTTTATATGTTGAGTTATTAGTTAAATCAGAAGATTAAATCACCTCTTAAAAAAACAAAAAGGACTGAGATACCACTGATGTTTTACCACAGCCTTTTTCCTTGGCCCTTTCCATGAAATATAAAATACATCATATTTTTGCTTCATAATTTTACAAATACACACAGGCTATAGTTAATGTTTTATGGATATAATATTTTTTATTCCAGATAAGAGAAAGATAAATATAAAGGGACAAAAACATCTAAATACTATTTGTAGTATTCCACTCCTCCAAATATGTATATAACGGTACAATGACTCACTATTGGGCAAATGGTGTATTTGGTATTAGTTGGGTTTTTTTAAAACCAATTAACATCAAAGCTACTATGGAATTTAAGATGTTTAAGAAGCTTTAAGCAGTCATTATAATCTTTAAAAATGCCAACAGGATAGATGAAAAAATTACCTCTTTTAAAATAATAAAAACCCACAAAACCAATGGCGATATCTTTTCTGGTTTAAAACAAAGAGTACCTTAAAACATAGATAATGTATCAGTTATTTGTAAGAAACACTGCAAGTCCAACAAGGACATGACTGCCCAGGCCCATATGGAACCTTTGTGTGAGTCTGCAGCAGTCCCCAACCTCTTTGGCACCAAGGACCAGTTTCATGGAAGACAATTTTTCCGTGGACCGGGAGTGGGGCAGGGATGGTGAATGATGGGGAGAGACTGTAAATACAGATGAAGTTTCCCTCGTTCACCTGCTGCTCACCTCCTGCTGTGTGGCCAGTTCCTAATAGGCCACAGACCGATAGTGGTCTCTGGCCTGGGGGTTAGGGACTGCAGAGTTAAAGGTGTTCCCTATGGGAGGGTGAAGGACTTGGTAAATGGTGTGAATTCTTTGGGCACATATGGCTCTATGCTGCAGGGCTTGGTGAACAGAGTGTGGCCCTAACACGGGCATATATACCTCTCATCACGTACTTATTAATGATTAAATCAGTCACTCATTCAACAACCATTTGTTGAGCATCTAATATGAGGCAGGTATATTTCTTAGGTGGAGGGAAAAAGAAGGCCGGGCGCGGTGGCTCACGCCTGTAATCCTAGCACTCTGGGAGGCCGAGGTGGGTGGATAGCTCAAGGTCAGGAGTTCGAAACCAGCCTGACCAAGAGCGAGACCCCGTCTCTAAAAAAAAAAAAAAAAAAAGAAAAAGAGGCTACCTGTTTCTATGTTATTAAAAACATTAATATGGGGGAGGGGTGGCAAGGGCAATATATGTAACCTTAACAACATTTGTACCCCCATAATATGATGAAATAAAAAAAAACAACAAAAAAATTAATATGATTCTATATAAAACAAGAAATATGAAATAGAAAATGATACAGGTTATTAGCCCAAGAATGTAAGAAGGCCAGATAATGAACACTTCAATCAATATCTCCCTTGCCAAATGCTTTTTCAGAAGCTTCAGAGGACACTAACAGGAGATACTTCAGCTTACCTCATCTTCATGCCTCTGTTCATTGCCTTCTGCTGTATTTGAAGACTCATTCTGAAGCAACTGACCTTGGGAAAGATCCTCAACGAATTCTGGATTGTTGGTGGACGATGCAGTGCCACTACTGTATGGAACCTCTGGGTGGGTTAACCTGAATAACAGGCAGAAGTGCAAAAGTTCAGTATTGACAGCATCAGAAACTCCTCCACTTACCAAGGTTCAAGACAAATTTCGCTGCCAACAAAAGCACACGCCATTCCTTGAATTAATTTCCCAACTACAGTCTGTGTAAATGTAAACAATATCTCCACAGAAGTTACAGAGTATTTTTAAAAATGGTTTCAGTGCTTGCTTGAACTAGGTCAGTTTTATGAAGAAGTCTACCAAAAACAACTATAATCTTTTTCAAAAAAAGACCTTTCCCCTCAACATAGACTTCATATTTTAGCTCTGAGCATTCAATAGAGACTGACTTTTATATACTACCTTTCAATTATCTCCAATGTAATGGGAAAACACTATTAATAGAGAAGGTAAATAGATATGAGAGTTATAGAGGCCGTTTGCCACGTATCACAAAAGAGAGAGTTCTTAAAGACCCTAAGAAATATCTCTTAAAGATACATTCCATAGGCTATTTCTTCTTGGATTATAGTGTTTCTTGACAATCAGATCATTTCAGAACAATATTATCAAGTTTAGTAAGTTTAGGTATAAACGTTAATAAGTCAGACAGACTTCTTTCCTGATCCCACTGTTCTGTTCCAGATGAGTTAGCAAATCAGATCTCATCCTTCTGAAAAATGAACACAAGTAGGTACAGGTGATGGTAGGATCTTAGATTGACTTACCCTATCACATGTGGATATGAGAATGGAAGAAAGACAACATCATGTGCTTGGAAGTTTGTTTCGTTTTTGTGTATGTGTGTGGCGGAGGAGTTGGGAAGGTAAAGTGTCAGAAGATGGATAACAGAGTAATATTCAGTCATTATTTTGAAAGACTGTGCATACTCCACAGGGTTATGGGCAATAATTAAAATGCAATATAAGTACTAAAACAGAGGTTTGTAAAAAGTGCCATAGAGGCATGGTAGAGGGGATAATGAATTTTATACATATGGAGAGGATGTAAAAGAAAGATTTTAGGTCTGTCCTTATTAGCACACCCCACCTCCATACCCAGTCTAAAAAAAAGGATTTTACAGAGGAGGTCTTAAAAGACGAATATGTATTCATCAGGGTAAAAACCATCATTCCAGGTAGAATAAACTGGGTATAACAGGGAAAAGGGAGATCTATCATGAGGCTACAGCAACAGCCCAAGTGAGAGACAAAGGCAGGCAGGATTGAGAGTAGGGGAGGGAAAGCTAAAGGATACTTAAGGGGTAGAATGGAGAGAACTTAATGACTGACTGAATATAAATAGTGAAGGAAAAAGAAGAGTCATGGGGTAAGTCTAAAGCTTCCAAATTGGTGATTACATACTTAGTATTAACCAAAGTAAGAATTGCATGCAAGTGTGTGTGGGTGTGTGTGACATGACAGATGAAAAAATGGCAAGTTTGAAATGTCTGTAACATAATTAAGTGGAAATGTCCCAAAGACAACTGGAAATACAGGTGAAGAAAAGGCATGAGATAGATTTGAGAGCCACCAGCCCATGAAAATAATGGACACTGCTAGATATTTTCCAGTAAACAGATGCAGAGTGTCCTGGGAATTAAAGAGATCACACTTATTTGACCCTTTCTAGGAAACAAATAGATGATTTTAAGCAGGAAGTTCCTACATTTTTGAGGTCTTTTAAAAAAGGGTAAGTAAAAGAAGCTATGAAACCAATGCCAATTATGTTCTCTGAAAAGAGGTACCATCAGAGATCCAGTTTGATTTTGGCAGTGTTATTTTCCAAATATTTCAATCATTTTGGATGTGTTAGGCAACTTGTTCTTTCACTGTCATTCTCATTTCAACTGTGCCATCATACTTTCAAGTTACCGACTCTTGTACATTCTTATTTCAGTAAAATATGAGAAGTAGGTTTGGGAAAGAGTAATAATCCCATGAATCCCTGACTGAAGTGGACAGGGATAGGAAGGGAGTGGTCAAAGGTATCAAATGCCTTTTTGAAAAGTTGGATAAAGACTGAAAAAACAAGGCTCTTTTGTCATCATGAATGAGTTGTTCAGGTTCCTAGGTAAAGCCAACAACCCTTTCATTTGTGCACTGGGTCCCAGACCCTCTTGCCTATTCAAGGATAGATTTTTAGCAATTCTGCCCTTTCTGGCAACACCAATTCTTTCACTTCTACAGGGTCAGCCTAACCAGCATATAAGTTTGATATTAGTCCTCTTAAAACAAAACAAAACAAAACAAAACAAAACATTCTTTCAATCCCACTTTTAGTTAAGGTCCTCATTTTTCTCCTTTCTTTTATAGCAAAACTCCCCAAAAGAACTTGTTTATACTTACTGACTTCAGTTCTCTCCTTCCATTCTCTCTTAAACCCATTCCAGAAGAGATATGTGCTTATAACTCATCAAGGCCACCAATGACCTCCATGCTAAATCAAATGTCATTTCTCAGTCCTCATTGTACCCTGATATACCAGAGGCATCTGACACAGTTGATCTCTTCCCCTCACTTGAAATATTTTTTTTTTTTTACTTGGTTTCCAGGACCCTATAGTTCTCTGTTTTTTTCTGCTACCTTTTTAGCTACTCACTTTAGTCTCTGTTGACTCTTGTTCTTCTGCCTGCCTTCTAAGTGCTGGGATATCCCAGAGCTCAGGCTTTAGATCTCTTCTTTCTGCTACTATACAGTTCTCATTTCTTTGGTGATCTCATCCAGTCTCATGGCTGTAAATATCAGTTACATGCTGATGACTCCCAACTTTCTCCTTCTAGCCTAAACTTCCCCTAATTTCAGAACCTGACATCAAACTGCCTATTTGGCATCTCTGCTTAGGTATCTAATGAGCATTTCCAATTTAAAATTTCTAAAATTGAACTCCTACAATTAATTCCCTCTCCAACATGTTCAGTTTTCCTCATCTAAGTTAATGGCATCTGTGTCCCTCCACTTGCTTAAGGCTAAAACTTTGGAGTTGTCTTTGATTGCTTTTTTCCTCTCTTCTCACACTGCTTATCTGGTCTTTCAGTCAAATCTTGGAATACCTTCAAAATATATCAAGAGTTCTATACTTCTCACTATTCCCCATTCTCATTATCTATGAAACACACTCAATGAGGTTTTTGCCCCTACCACTCCAGCAGAAATACTGTTGTCAAAGTCACCAGTGATGTTTTTCAGGTCCTCATCTCTCTCCTGAATTATTCCAAGAGCCTCTTAACTGGTCTCCTTGGTCCTGCCCCTGATCCCTTCACTCTTTACTCAACACAGTCGGAGAAATCTTATTAAAAAACAAGTGAGATCATATCATTCTGCTTGAAACCCACCAGTGCTTTCCCACTTCACTCAAAGTAAAAGTTAAGGTATTTATTCTGACCTCTGAAGTCCCACATGATCTACTCCCTTATTACTCAAAGTATGGGCCTCATACCAGCAGCACTGGCATTATCTGGGATCCTGCTCATTAGAAATGTAGAATCTGTGGCCCTAAGTCAGAAGTCAGATTTTCTAAATCAGAATTTGCATTTTAATAAGCTCTGTAGGCAATTCATGTATATATACTAAAGCCTGAGGAGCACTGATGTAAGCCTTCTGTTGTCCCTCTCCCGGTATGTATGGCTCCAGTCACACTGGCCTCTTGGTTATTTTTTTTTTCCTTCTTAAAAAAATTTTAAAAGTATTGGGGGGTACAAGCCGAATTCTGATACACGTATATATTGTATGATGGTGAAGTCTGGGCTTATGTATTCATCACCCTAATAGTGTACACTGTACCCTACAGTTAAATTTTCATCTCTTACCCCCTCCTCTTGGTTATTTCTACAAGGTGCAAACATCCTACCTCAGGGCTTTTGCACTGACAGATCCCTCTGCCTAAAATAATCTTCCCCAGATAACTGCCTGCTATTAATAGTTACCTTACTTCTTTCAGGTACTTATTCAAGTCACTTTCTCGTTAAACACTTTCTGGGCCATCCTCTCTAAAACTGTTCTGCCAAACCCTTCCTAACCTACTTCCCCTTTATTTTTTATCCATAGTTTTTATTACCACAGTATGTATTTTACTTATTTATCCTGCTTATTGTCTGACTGCCCCGGTAGAATTTGAGCTCTAAAGGGGCTAGGATTTTTGTCTGTTTTGATCATTGCTTTATATCTAATGCCTGGAACACTGACACGGAGTAGACATCTAGAAAATTTTTACCAAATTAACTGGCTTTATTGACTATGCAGCCTTTAGAAAAGTCTTGGAAAACAGTTCCAGCTGAGTAGTGAGGTCAATGCAAGATATTAATGAGGTGAGAAATGAGTGTGAGAGAAGGAAACAATTACAAAATATAGTCTGTTTTTTAAAGTGCTCTAAAGAATATTAAAATAATCCATCTTAGTGATTAGTTAGCACTTCAATCTATTAGTGAATATACTTCCTCTTTGGCAAAAACTTCTAAATATCTAGAAAAGATAAAAATTCAAGAGGAAGAGAGATTTTCAGGGGAAGAAGTAGACTACTGCTATTAATCCTTTTCTATATTACTGTAGATATTTGTCTAAAGATTCCACAGAAAGGAAATGGGGGGAGGGGGAATAAAAGGAACAGAAGTCAGCCAAAGCTCCTAAGCATCTTGAATACAGAACTGTATTAAAAAATGTGATCTTTGGGAAAAACTTATTTTAATATCTGAGACAATTTGAACAGAAAATGCATGTTTTTTCAGAGCTAGCTCTGTGGCAGGTATTTCCTTAATGGTGACTAGGTCACTAGATCCCACATGCTATACCAGTTCACAGGATTCAGAGCATTGCAAAGGACAGCCAAATGTAGATTACAAAGCGGTTTACGATGGCTCTTACTCTCTTTGCAAATACAAAGAGAGGACATTTGTACAACAAATGTCCCTTCTAGTCTTATGATATAAAACTGCCTCTTTAGTACCTCATACTTTGTTAGAAGCTTTGTTTTGAAGCCTATGCAGAGGCCCAATGTCCCAAAGCAGCTGCTTACCCAGCTGTAGCCAAGTCATTACTCTCCTTGGAGCCATCTTCATCTGCAAAAAGGGGTGGCAGGGTAGAACTAGTCATCAGGCTTTCCATCTCTCTGGAAGGAAGGGAGAATAAAAAAAAATAATGGCTCACTTACTTTCTGTCAAGTTCCACTAATTTAACAGCCAGCTTTCCTTAACTTTATCACATCAGCAACAGAATAGAAACTGACCTAAATATTTATTTTCCTGACTTGGACACATCAGTTCAAACTCTATGGTCAATGGGCTTTTTAATCCTGGTCTTATCAACTGACTAAAAATAAGTTCGATTTTAACAACTGGGACACAGTTTGGAAAATTCTTTTTTATTCATCTAGAATGTCTTCAAAAGTATTATTCATTTCCTGTAGAAACTGTTAAACAGAATAACTCAGAAGCACTGCAACTGTGAGCAAGTTATTTAACCTTTTTGAGCTACAATGTTACCATCTTAGACACAGACAAAATTGCTGACTTAACCCACAGGGTTATTGTGAGGGATTAAAACTGAAAGTGCTTCATAAATAGAGAAAGGCTAAGATAGTAAGTGCTTTGAGTATTATTACATAAAGAAAGGTATTGTTGTTACAGCATTACCAGTTTTCAGTCCCAGATGAATCATCCTTAGATTAAATGGTGACAAACTGAGCCCTCCAAAAGGAAATAATGCAAAGGAAGTTGAGGATGGAAAGTATACATGTGGTTCTGAGTCAAAGAAACCACACTTCCAGGTCAGAAATATGCTCCACATCACCACCATAACCAAGAGCAGAAACAGCATGCACCTGGGTACAGGAAACAGCTAAGCTTAATTGAAAAAAACAAACTGCAAGAACTTGAGGTTATCAGACTGAAAGGATAAAAGGACAAAGTGACAAAGAGAGTAATTTCATTTAGCGTATCACTACAAAGAAAGATTTTCCCTTTCAAGGCTTACTACCAAGGGCTAAAAGCAGCAGCCTTCCATTTATCATGAAAGTGATATTCAAACAAAACATTCAATAGTGACTCTAAACATCAGCCACTTAAGTGGAACTGCAAAGCACTCAAGAAATAGAGTGCCTCAATTAACCGGAAGAACCGAGAAGCAAATTATGAATTCACTTAGGAGTATCCTCAGCAGTTATTTCAGTTGCTGCTGCTAAGGAGACTCAGTGAAACAGCAATTAAAAGGAAAGCACAGCAGCTAAAGCAGAGCTAGGATTCATTCCACTGAGGTGGAAATATGAAGAAAATGCTGATGACACTGACAACCATGTTCTCCATGTTCAATGCAGTGATTTATTTCCAAAAAATAACACTAATGTTTTATTTCATATTCTTACTTATTTCACTCTAAATTTATTAGTTAGCAGACAAAGTTCCATAAATAGCTTAATGTGAAAAAATGCATCTCTGTACATATATTACCCATTTTAGTGGGTAGGCAGAGAGAGGAACTTCCCACTCAATTACAGAGTAAGGAGTTTATTCCACTGCAAGGATGCTTGCTAACTCTTTTCAGTTCCTTCAAGATGGGTTGCTTACAAATGGAATGGCTCTAATAAATGCCACAAAATTCCATTCTACGTTTTCTAGAATAATCCTGACTCAAGTGTACGTCAGTTTTTTTTTTTTTTGGAGACGGGGTCTCTCTCTGTCGCCAGGGCTGGAGTATAGTGGCATCAACATAGCTCACTGCAACCTCAAACTCCTGAGCTCCAGCAATTCTCCTCCTGCTTCAGCCTCCCGAGTAGCTGGGACTATATGCACATACCACCATGCCTGACTAAGTTTTTTATTTTTTGTGGAGACAAGGTTTCACTCTTGCTCAGGCAGGTCTCGAACTCCTGGCCTTAAGCAATCCTGCCTTGGCCTCCCAGAGTGCTAGGATTACAGGCATGAGCCACCACGCCTGACCTTTAAGTTTTAATTCACATTATACGAAAACCAGATTAGAGCCTGGACTGTAAGGGCTGCTAACATCACTAGTGCCAATGTTCATTTTACCAAAAGAAAACTATCAATTAGATACCACAGAGACAACTGTAATGAGCAAACATTCAAATGGCCAGGTGCATACCCCCAGGCTTTACAAGGACTCATGTAACTGGCTTTTTCCTATGGTTGTCCCTAGAAATCAATGGCCTTTCAAGAACCTCAGGATTCAGCACTTGAAGCTCTTGGCACTGCTCCCATAAACTCAAAAGGAGATATATTATCTGATGGGGAACAAATGAAGTGTCTTTTCATTTACTATGCCAACGTGACCCTGTTAGAGTGCTTCCCAGATATCTTTAGTCATTTCTGAGATGTGGGGAGGCAGCTGGATAACACAACCTTAACAACATATAAATAGAGCATATAAACAAAGGAAGTCCAGAGAACACACATTTCTTCCTTTTTGTCCTCGCTATCTTAAGTTTATTTTACTCAACCCATATGGCTTCAGATATATTTTCTCAGTGTTACTGATTAGTCAGATCCTCAAGAAATGAGTAATAAAAGTGGGTGGAAGGTTAAGGGGCCAAGATCAACAAAAGAAGGAAATGAAGAGAAGTCCAGTGAAGCCCAAAGGCCTCTAAACTAGTCCAATAAGTTGGAAAATAAAATGATTCCCAAGAATACAGCTGGGATCCTGCAAGAATGTGTTTCATATGGTCCATGAGGGAGTGATTCAAACTGAATCATGGCTATCAAGCCACTGATTGCCAAAAGCCCTTCACATGTAGCATCTGTGCCTGATAATATCTCAGTACAGAGGTCATGATGAATTTTGAAATTCTATGCAAAACACTTAAGAAATGTAATGAATGCTGCTCTGCAAGAGAAATTTTTACAAAAGCAAAGCATTATAAAAGTTTGGTTTTCCACTACAATTTACATAAATAGGTTCATCATGCAGATGCTTCCTAGTAGAGAGGACTTACCCAGTAAAGGCTCCTACCTGGAGGCCTCACAAAAATGGTATCTCCTTGGGCTTATACTTTGAACCAGGGTCTGGACCTTAGCTTTGGAAATCCTAAAATTCCCTCTAATACTACCCATTCACTGAAAAAAAAAATTGATGCATAAAACAGAGTGCCAATTTAAAATATTTTAATGGTGATTATAGACATTATAATGAGAAATATATTAAGCATACTAGACACTTATTGACCAATGAACACATTCTCTCCCTATAGTAATATGCGGAGTCAAATCATAATCAGAACATTGCTTTGGTCAACATAGGGTCAGAACAAAGGAAATTAGGTAGAATTTAAGAAATGTTCCTCAACTAAGATTGTTTTAGTAAACTTTTCCAAGGATAAAGATAATCGCACCAATGAGATTATGTTATTTCAAGTGTGTTGGACAGTGCTGGAAACATAATTTGTACTTCTATTTTCTGGGGTTGGCTCTTTTCAAGTGCCCTCACTTTACATATGTTAAACCCCACTTCATTAAGTCCACTCAGGGTGATGCATCATATTCCTTCCCCACTACTCCCTCCCCAATCATGCACTTCAGAGTTGAGAGGCAAGATTCTGCATTCCGCATTTTCCACACTATTATACAATTTTTTTTAAGGTCTGTGGCAGTGAACTATTATACAATCTTTACGCAAAATCCCTGGTTCCTTTAAAAATCAGGTCACTTGGTTATATCAACCTCATATTCAAAAATCTCTGAACACAATCTTCTATCATTTCAGCTCTCTTAATTACTCCTATTACAATTGACCTTTAACCACACAATCCCCTATTCAGTGACCCTTGAATTTCCCTTCTCTTCCCAGCTTAGATTCCATGGCTATATTTCAAATGTTCCTTTGCCAACAGTCCCAAGTCCCTTGCCTTGCTATCTTTCTATAAACCAGAAGTATATCAACTCTGAGGTTTGGCTCAAGATGGTAGAAACAAAAAAAAAAATCACAAAATAAAGAGTGCTAAATTTATGGGATCTAAATAAGTGGGCCCTCAATGCTCTCAGTAATCTTTCTACATGTTCTTAAGATATTTCCCAACTGCCACATCATCTCTGCCAAACTTTTTCAAACTAATTCAAACCTAACTCACCTAAACCCTCGAACTCAGCCTCGTCTTTTCACACTCCCTAACCCCAACTCACACCAAAAGGCATACTAAATAGCTTTTTTAAAAGATATAAATCATATACCATAAAATTCACCCCTTTAAAGCATACAATTTGGTGGGTTTTAGTATATTCACAAGGTTGTGCAACCAACACCATAACCAATTTTAGAACATTTCAGTCGCCCCAAAAAGAAACTCAATTCCCATTAGCAGTCAGTCCCCATTCTCCCTCCTCCTAACCCTGGGCAACCAGTAAGCTGCTTTCTGTCTTTATAAATTTACCTATTCTGGACATTTCATGTAAGTGAAATTACACGGGATGTGTCCTTTTGGTGGCTACTTTTACTTAGCATAAAGTTTTCAAGGTTCATCACATTATAGGATATATCAGTATTTCATTTCTTTTTATGGCTGAATAATATTCTATTGTATGGCTATTCCACATTTTGTTTATCTATTCATCAGGTGACAGACTTGGTTGTTTCTATCTTTTGGCTATTGTGAATACTGCTGCTTATGAACATTTGTGTGTAAGTTTCTTTGTGGATATGTTTTCAATTCTCTTGGGTATATACCTAAACATGGAGCTGGAACTCCATGTTTAACATTTTGAGGAATGAGCAAACTTTTTCAAAGCACTTGCACCATTTTACATTCCCACTAACAATGCATTAGGGTTCCAATTTCTCCATATCCTCACCACACTGGTTACTGTCTGTCTTTTTTATTATAGCCATCCCAATAGATTTGAAGTGGTATCTCACTGTGATTTTGGTATGCATTTCCCTGATGAATAATGATGTTGAGCATCTATTCATTTGCATATTGGCCATTTGTAGAGTTTATTTTCTTTGGAGAGCTGTCTATCCAAGTCCTTTGCCCATTTTTTTTTTTTTTTTTTGAGACAGAGTCTTGCTTTGTTGCCTGGGCTAGAGTGCCATGGTATCAGCTTAGCTCACAGCAACCTCAAACTCCTGGGTTCAAGCAATCCTACTATCTCAGCCTCCCGAGTAGCTGGGACTACAGGCATGCGCCACCATGCCCGGCTAATTTTTTTTCTTACTATTTTTAGTTGGCTGATTAACTTATTTCCACTTTTAGTAGAGACAGGGTCTCATTCTTACTGAGGCTGGTCTTGAACTCCTGAGCTCAAATGATCCTCCTGACTCATCCTCCCAGAGTGCTAGGATTACAGGTGTGAGCCACCATGCCCGGCCATTTGCCCATTTTTTTAATTGGGTTGTCTTTTCATTGTTGAATTGTAAGAGTTCTTTTTACATTCTGGATATTATTAGATCCTTATCAGATATATTATTTGCAAATATTTTTCTCCCATTCTCTGGGTTGTCTTTTCACTTTCTTAAGTGTTCTTTGAAGCATATAAGTTTTTAATTTTGAAGTCCAAATTATTTTTTTCTTTGGTTGCTTAGCTTTCTGTGTCATATCTAAGAAATTACCTAATCCAAGTTCTTAAAGATTTACCCCTATGTGTTCTTCTAAGAGTTTTAGCTCTTACATTATATCGTTGATCTATTTTTGAGTTAATTTTTTTATTGACATGAGGTAGGGGTCCAAATGCATTTTTTTATATGTAGATATCCAGTTGTCCCAGCACTATCTGTTGAAAGCCTATTTTTTCCTCATTGAATTGTCTTGGCATTCCTAAATTGCTTTCTACTTACAAATGCACCACATTCTCTTACCTCTACAGCTCTCTGTCAACTGTTGTCTGGCTGGAATACTTCCTTAGTACCCCAGTCCTTCTTGTTTGGGTAATTATTATACTTACTCAGCCTCCAAGTCTCACCTGACATGTGTCTTCTTTCAGCATGTTCTCTTGGATAAATCAAGAATGTATCAGGCGGGCCGGGTGCGGTGGCTCACTCCTGTAATCCTAGCACTCTGGGAGGCCGAGGCAGGTGGATCGCTCAAGGTCAGGAGTTCGAAACCAGCCTGAGCAAGAGCGAGACCCCGTCTCTACTAAAAATAGAACGAAATTAATTGGCCAACTAAAAATATATAGAAAAAATTAGCTGAGCATGGTGGTGCATGCCCGTAGTCCCAGCTACTCAGGAGGCTGAGGCAGGAGGATCGCTTGAGCCCAGGAGTTTGAGGTTGCTGTGAGTTAGGCTGACGCCATGGCACTCTAGCCGGGCAACAGAGTGAGACTCTGTGTCAAAAAAAAAAAAAAAGTATCAGGCGTACCCTTACACACTATCAGAGCATCCTGTACTAAATCCCCATCATGTTTGACTAACTGTACTGTACTTGCCTTTTTTAACACTTAACTATATGTTTTGTTAGGTCAGGAACAGTGCCTTATTTACCTTTCAATTCCCCCAGCCCTAACCCTGGTTTTGGGCTTATCATGGGTGTTTGTTAAATATATATTTGAGGAATAAATATAATTATGTATTTCACTGCTTTATCATACTATTATGATCAGACTTTGCTTAAAGCCACACCTTATCCCTCACCTTAAGGAAGCTCTTCAGTTATTCAATCATTATTTATTTATTACTCAGGCAGGTGCTTCTGCTGATGGCTGACCTCACTCATTATGTATTTCTTAACTGAATTAACTCTGAATCTGGGGGACCTTTAGTACATTCTCTAAGTATATCTTCATATATGCATTCTCCTTTACTACTTACAAGGAGTGAGATTGTCTTCAAACAATGGAGTCAGTCTTTATGTCAACTGTAGTGAACACTGCTGATTGATATATATTCTGTAGTGGAATTTTCAACTTTCCATTTATGGTAGGCTAGATATTCATGTCTAAGCATTTGATCTTAACATCAATTTTGCTCAAGATTCACTCAAGTGACTTCAATCTGTCACCCAGGAAACAAAGGAAAACTCACAAATGTGCCTGCTTGTTCATTCACTCAAACACTTATCAAATATCAACCAAATGCTAGGCATTATACTAGCCTGGGGATTTAAACATGAATAATATGTTGTCCACACAGATCCTACCCTCAAGGTATAATTTACTTCCAGTAGACAGAAAAAAAAACCATAAATAATCACAACAAAACATGTTGAGTGCAATACTGATATATGCAAATACTATGATAGGAAAAAGCTTTCTGGAAGTGCTTCAAAAAGTAGAGTCTGTAAACTAGAAGCCCAGAGGCCATATTCAACATGTAGACATTTTTTAGTTTGCAATGTATTTTTAAAATATTTGAATAAGTTGCCAATATATAAAAATGGGGCAGTTACAAAAAAACCAGTTTATCTAAATTCTTTTATTAAAAAAAAAAATCTGCCAACACCTAGCCTATATCCAATGAGGGCAACAACATTCAGTTAGTACCAGTAACAGCTGTCTCCATTACAGTCTCCACTCTGCTCACTTCACTCATTTACATTACTGCCTTGTTTTATAGGCATATAAAGTTGGGATCTCTTTTAAGAGGAAGGAAAAAGTATGTCTGGATGTGGTGGCTCACGTCTGTAATCCTAGGACTTTGGGAAGTAGAGGCGGGAAGATTGCTTGAGGCCAGGAGTTTGAGACCAGCATGAGCAAGAGCGAGACCCTACTTCTATAAAAAATAGAAAAATTAGCTGGGCATGGTGGTGTGTGCCTGTAGTCCCAGCTACTTGGGAGGATTGCTTTCAGACCAGGAGTTTGAGGTTGCAGTGAGCTATGATGACACCGCTGCACTCTAGCCCAGGCGACAGAGAGAGATCCTGTCTCAAACAAAACATAACAAAACAAAACAAACAAAAAACAAGAATAGGAAGCAGCAGGTTAAGCAAAAAGGACTGGCTGGGGACAGGATAAGGACACTCTAAGCAGAAAGAGTAAAGAGAGACTTTTGTGATAGACTCTTAGACAAGGCAGGTGTTCTCAATGAATCCCCAGAATCTTTCCCCTCCAGTTTTTCCTTTTAGTCAATAGTTTTCTTTTCACTTGATACTATCTAAAAATTTCATCAACTAGAGATCTGACTAGTTTAACTAACAATCTCTTTGAAAGCAAAAACCTCCTAGAAGCTCAACCAGGCAGACTCCGTCCAGATTCAGAGATCCAGCTGCACAGAAGGAAGTAAAGTAAAAGTTCACTTAGACAACACAGTCAACTAGCTGCTGTTTAACTGAAAAAGTTGATTAAAATGAGGAATCAGAAAAAAAACATGCACTTATCTTAAACATTTTAATTGAAAACATATGTTAACATTTGTCCATTCACCAACATTTTGATGTAGGTCCAGGGCCTTTTCCTTTGAGTATTCATCCACTAATTGGAGTTCTATAATGTTTTCTTGCAGTTTCCACATCCATAATAACCTGCCTATATTTTCTGGTTTCGGATTCTTTTAAATATAACAAGCATTCAAAAGATGCTTAAAAAGCAATCAGAGCAGGATACTTCCAGGATTTTTTTCCTGTAACATTTTATAGTTCAATTGATGTCAATATGCTGAAGAAAAAAGGTTGCATGATCATATCGATACATGCAGAAAAAACATTTGACAAAAATCAACTCCCATTCATGATAAAAACTCTGAGCAAACTAGGAATAGAGGGGAACTCCCTCAATTTGATAAAGAATATCTACAAAAAACCTACAGCTAATATCATACTTAATGGAGAGAAAATTGAAGCTTTCCTAATAAGATGAAGAACAAGGCAAGGATATCCCATCGCACCACTGCTTTTCAACATTGTACTGGAAGTCCCAGCTAATCCAATAGGACAAGAAAATAAAGGAAGAAATAAAACCATCTTTGCAGATGACATGATTGTCTACGTAGAAATCTGAACAAATTGACAAAAACCCTAAAATAACAAAAAGAAAGAAAGAAACAAACAAAAAACCCCTCCCAGAATAAGCAATTGATAGCAATGTTGCAGGAGACAAGGTTAATATACAAAAGTTAAATGCTTTCCTATACACCAGCAATGAACAAGTAGAATTTGAAATTAAAAACATGTTACAATTTATATTAGCATCCTCCAAAATGAAATACTTAGTTATGTATAAGCTAACAAAACATACAAAATCTACATGACGAAAACTACAAAACTCTGATGAAAGATACCAAAGAAGAACTAAATAAATGGACAGATATTCCCTGTTCATGGAGAGGAAGACCAATATTGTCAAGATGTCAGTTCTTCCTAGTATAATCTATCAATTCAATGCAATCTCAATCAAAATCCCAGCAAGTTATTTTGTGGTTATTGATAAACAGATGCTAAAGTTTACCCGGAGAGGCAAAAGACTCAGTTTAGCCAATTCAATACTGAAGGAAATGAGCTAAGTTAGAGGACCTACATGAAACTACTATAATCAAAGACAGTGTAGTATTGGTGAAAGAACAGGCAAATAGATTCATGGAACAGAATAGAGAGCCCAGAAATAGACCTACATATATACAACCAACTGATCTTTGACAAGGGAGCAAATACAAAAGCAATACAATTTAGCAAACATAGTCTTTTCAACAAGTGGTGCTAGAACAACTGGACATCTACATGCAAAAAAATGAATCTAGATAAAGACCTTATGACCGTCACAGAAATGAACTCCAAATTTCTAGTTTGTTTTCAAAGAGATTGCTAGTTAAACTAATCAATTTTCTAGTTGATGAAATTTTTAGGCAGTGAATAGAAAAAAAAAGTAAAATGAAAACTATTGACAAAAAGGAAAATTAAGGCAGACCTAAATGTAAGCCACAAAACTATAAAACTCCTAGATGATACCATGATAATATAGGAGATAACCTAGATCACCTTGGGTATGTGGATGTTATTTTAGATATGACAATAAAGGTCTGATGCACGAAAGATCTAACAGATAAGCTGGGATTAAAACAATTAAAAATTTTGCTTTGTGAAAGACAGTGTCAAGAGAATGAGAAAATAAGCCACATACTGAAGGAAAAACATTTGTAAAAGACACATCTGATATAGAACTGTTATCTAAAGTATACAAAGGATGCTTAAAACTCAATAAGAAAATGAATCACCCAATTTAAAAATGGGTCAAAGGCCTGAACAGATCACTTTACCAAAGAAGATACACAGATAACAATTATGCCTACGAAAAGATATTCAACATCATACGTCATTAGGTACAGTTGTTCCTTCCTATGAGTGGAGGATTGGTTCTAGGACCCCCAAGGATGCCAAAATCTGAAGATGCTTAAGTCCTATAGTTGGCCTTACAAAACTCATGGATATGAGAAGTCCACCCCATATCCACCAAAAACTGTATTTTTGACCCCAAATTGATTGAATCTGCAGATATGGAACCCAATGATACAGAGGGCCAACTGCAAATTGCAAATTAAAACAATAAGGGGCTACCACCACCCACCTATTAGAATGGCCAAAATCCAAACACTGATACCACTAAATGCTGGCGAGGACGTGGAACAACAGGAATTCTCCTTTGTTGGTGGGAATGCAAAATGGCACAGATACTTTAAAACAGCGGTCCTCAACCCTTTTGGCACCAGTGACTGGTTTCATGGAAGACAATTTTTCCAGGGACAGGGTGAACTGGGGGAGAGACAGAGCTCAGGTGGTGATGTGAGCGGCTGGCAGCTATACAGATGAAGCTTTGGTAGGTTGCCCACTGTTCACCTCCTGCTGTGCGGCCTGGTTCCTAAGTTTCATGGAAGACAGTTTTTCCACAGACCAGATGGGTGTGTGTACGGGGAGGTGGAGTTAAGGTGGTCGTTTGACACCCACTTTCTAATAGGCCACTGACTGGTACCGGGCTGCAGCCCGGGGGTTGGGGACCACAGCTTTAAAAGATAGTCTGGCAGTTTTTCACAAAACCAGATACTCTTGCCACACAATTCTGCAATTGCACTTCTTAGTATTTACCCAAATGAATGAAAAACTTATGTCTACGCAAAAACCTGCATATAGCCGTTTATTCATAATTGCCAACCCTTGGGCACAACCAAGATATCCTTCAGAAAGTAAGTGGGTAAATAAACTGTGGTACGTAAAGATAATAGAATATTATTCAGCACTAAAAGGAAATGAGTTATCAAGACATGAAAAGACATGGAGGAAACTTAAGTACATATTACTATGTGAAAGAAGCTAATCTGAAAAGATTATGTGGGTTGAGCATTCCTAATCTGAAAATCCGAAATGCTCCAAAATCTGCAACTTTTTGAGCACCAACTTAATGCCACAAGTGGAAAATTCCATACCTGATCTTATATGATGGGTCACATCAAAACACAGGCACATAACACCATTTGAGCCTGCCATTGTTTGTTATTGCTGTTGTCTAACAGCTAATATAGGGGTTCTGATACAAATACCTGTGCTGCATAGTTATTCTGAATGCATTATTTTTTCACTGTATTAATGGTATGTCGTATTTTTTTTACTGGTAAGTACCGTGTTTCCCCAAAAATAAGACAAGGTCTTATATTTATTTTTCCTCAAGAACACACCCTAGAACTTATTTTCAGGGGATGTGTTATTTTCCCCTCAAAGCCTCAGGTTGCAGCACGCACAGGATGGCCGGGACCTGACAGGGGGAGCTGACCTTGGTGGTGGGGCTGCCCACACCTTTCTGGTCACCTCTGGGATAGTAGCTGTCATGATGGGGCAAATTAGAAGGGCTGCTCGCCTTCTCTACCACTTCGCGAGGAAATGCACGGGTTGTGCAGATATGCTGCGTAGCCACGCTCATCACTAGGTCTTATTTTTGGGGTAAGGCTTATATTGCGTAAATGTTTAGAAATCCTGCTAGGGCTTATTTTATGGGTAGGTCTTATTTTCGGCAAAACTTGGTACTTAGGTGTGAATAAGTATAGGAAAATGATTGCTTATCAGTAGCACAAAAATTCAGTGAGGAATAATGGTGATGCTAAACAACCAAACATTATGTACATGTGTGGCTGAGATAGTGACACTTTTGCTTTCTGATGGTTCAACATACAAAAACTTTGTTTTATACACACAATTATTAAAAATATTGTATAAAAGTACCTATATGTATATGGTATATGTAAAATATAAGTGAATTTCATGTTTAGATTCGGGTCCCATCCCCAAGATATCTTATTATGTATATGCAAATAATTCCAAAATCCAAAAAAAACCTCTGAAACCTGCAACACTTGTGGTCCTAAGCATTTTGGATAAGGGATACTCAACCTATACACTGTGAATCCATCTATTTGACATTCTGGCTAAGGAAAAACTATGGAGACAGTAAAAAGATTAGTGATTGCCAGGGTTTGCAGGGTGGGCAGTGGGATGAATAGGTAGAACACAGAGGATTTTTAGGGCAGTAAAACTATCCTGTATGATAATAACATGGTGGATTCATTTCATTATGCATTACCCATAGAATGTCCAACGCCAAGAGTGAACCCTAATATAAACTGTGATGATGACGTGCAAATGTGGGTTCACTGATTGTAACCAATGTACCATTCTGGTGCAGAATGTTGACAGCAGGGGAGACTGTGCATGTGTGGGGACAAGAGGTATATGGAAAGTCTCTGTACTTTCTGCTCATTTTTGCTGTAAACCTGAAACTGCTCTCAAAAATAACATTTATTCATTTAAAAATACTGTATTAAATAATAGTACATTATAATTATATAATTTATTACACCATAGTACTGGCATAAACAGGTTTGGGAATAAATACAACTGACTTTGACATGCATACAATGTAACTAGAGGGAGTAAAAGCACAAAGGCTTACTAGAGATAGTCTACCAGCTGTGACCTTATAGCTAAGAGCAATCAGTTGACTGTGGACATTAATCAGTTTTACAGCAGGAATGAGAACACTGGCTAATTCCGCCGAGCAGTTAACTACAGCTCAGTTAAGTGAAATTCAGTTAAGAACTCTTTCACCTTAGGTTTTTTTATATGAGAGATGAGGGGGAAAACGATGAGGAGAGAGAAAAGATAATTTGAGAGTAATTAAGTACCTCTGTTTTGGGGGGAGGGATGGGATAGGGGCAGGCACTTAGGGTATAAATATAAGGCTTTATGCTGCTTCAAGTGAATGGCCTGAGGAGGTGTGTGTTTGGCTGGGAGCTGGGTGGGCAGGCAGAAAATACAGCTCTATTCCTAGAATCTTTAGCCCAGGCTCTTATAACTATTAATATGACTATTATTGATCTTTTGTTTTTAAATTTATTTATTTATTTGGAGACAGAGTCTTAACTCTGTTGCCCGGGCTAGAGTACAATGGTATTATCATAGCTCACCTCAAACTCCAAGGCTCAAGAGATCCTCCTGCCTCAGCCTCTTAAGTGGCTAGGACTACCTGCCTACAGCACCACGCCCAGCTAAGTTTTCTACTCTTTGTAGTGATGGGTCTTGCTATGTTGTTCAGGCTGGTCTTGAATTCCTGGCCTCAAGCAATCCTCCTGCCTTGGCCTCTCAAAGTGTTAGGATTACAGAAGTGAGTCACCATGCCCAAACTATTATTGATTTTTAAAAAATGTTGGTAGGCTAGTCTAGGAACCAAACTATAAGGAAACCGATTCATTCAACAAAAACTTATTATCCACCATACTAAGAATTTTTTTTTCCCACCACTAAGAGTTGTACATACTAAGAATTTTTTATGCAATGGGGATACAGTAGTGATCAAAATAGGCAAAAATTCCTGCCCTCATGGAGTTCATGTTGTACTAGAAAACAGACAAAAAAATAAGATAAACTAAAATGAATAAAGATACATAATGATAAGTATTAATACTAAGGAAAAATGAGTAGGGTAAGAGGTTAGGAAGAGAAGAGTTCAGGGAAGGAGATGTCTAATTTTATATACCAAGGCCAGAAAAGGCTTCATTGAGGTAATCTTTGGAGAAAGACCTGAAGGAGATGAAAGAGAGAACTAATATATATGTGGGGAAAGAGCAGTCTAAAGAGAAGAAACAACTAGTGCAAAGGGGTTTTGGAGTGATTGAAGGAGGTGGCAAATGTGGCTGGACTGATCTAGTGGCAAAGTAGCAGATGAGGTCTGAGGGCTAACTGGGGAACCAGACCATATACGGCTTTATAGCTTGTATAAGGATTTGGGCTTTTAGTATGAAATGGGAAGCTACTAGACTATGGAGTAGATAAGGCATGAAATCTAACATTTTTATAGGGTCACTGTGGCTGTTGTTTTGAGAACAGACTGAAGAGTGGAGAGGGAAAAAAGAAAGAAATAAGTCATTTGGGAAACTACTGCAATAAAACAGCTGAAGATGGCGGCTTGGATCGGAGTGGTAGTAGCGCAGGTGGTGAGAAGTGGTCAGATTCTTAATATATTTTGAAGGCAGAGCCAATTTTTAAGTTCAAAATAACTGAAAAAAATTAGGAATAGAATCTCTAAACACTGTGGCTTGTAAATACTTTAACTGTTGACTTATAACTAGTTTAGTGATAAAGGGTGGGGTGTACTGACAATACACGACTTGCAAATTTTTGAAGCTAAATACAGTAGGGTATTTTTGTTATAAAAGAAACAACCCAGCCTCCACATAATGCAATGCCTATAGTTTATATTTCAACAACAAACATTTGTTGACCACCTTCATTATGTGACCAAGATTGTGTGATACGATGTATAGATTTGCTTTACAGAATTTTACAATCTGTTATCTTCCTAGTTTTAGAGACACTGTTCTTACAAAACGAGAAGTGGGAAGAAGAGGTCAGAGTTAGAAATAAGCAAAAATTTTCCATCTTTATTTATGATTCCCCCCAATTCCCTATGTGATAGTATATGATTTTTTGAAGTAAAAGTTTTAAAAACTTGAATCATATATTTTCTTAAACATCACAGAAGTACTAGATCATCAAAAGAAACTGGGCAGTTTAGATTTCTTTCTAGACAGCCGGATCACTGTACATGCCTTTTTACCCTCTCAGTGGAACTTTGATGGAGAATTGTTACTCTTACAACACAAAATGGGTTGTGAGGAAAAAAACTGCACAAAACCAAAACATCTAGAAATAGTATTTTGAATCAGCTTCTGTAGAGCACAGTGATAACACTGGTAAAATAAAAAGCACTGCCTCTGCCACAGTAAAATTTGTCATTTTATAAGCAGGGTGTTGCGTTTTGAGGTCACAGTCCACATATTTGGCTTTTTCATGGTGCCTGTTGGTCCCAAGTTGCTCTTCCTTGACAGGCTATCTAATATCTAAGCACTGCTTTCATTATTAGTAAACAAGGAGATAATAACCATATTTGTACCTCCATAATATGCTGAAATAAAAAAAAATTAAAAAAAAAAAAAGCCAATGGAGATTGCAAGTAAAGGATGACATGTTTGAGAAGGAAACTCTAAGAACATTTATAAAAACTACAGTGTAAGAAAAGGAAATGGATCTCCACAAAACGTTTTTCCTTTTAATCAACTGACTTACAAATTAAATTCCCTTCCTAGGAAGAGTTCACAAAAGAAAAGCAGAGGACATTGGATAGTAGGGGAATTTCCTTAGCCAAAAGTTGAAGATAGAAAACTTTAGTTACAGGGAGGCAAAGCAGTCAGTGGCCTTCACTACTTTGTACAGTAAAATGAAATTTAAAGTTTTCCTCAGAACAAAGAGGCACAATTGTAATATGCTTTAATAGTTTAAACTGAAATTTAAAAACTCAGAACTATTTTGCTATACTTTGCCTTTGAATCCTAAAGCTGACAATGCTCAGAACTTCATAAAGTTATCACATAGCCACAGAATTCAAATTTGACATACTAAAAGCTCTAGAAGACCAGTCTCCCAGGAACATTTCTCCTCTAATAACCTACTCATTATGATAAAGCTTTATCCATCATACACAGAGCCTCTTGGCTCTCACCCTACGACGGCAATTCAGAAAAAGTAGTTAGATATAATCTTCCTGGTTTATAAACTATTGAGTTTGTGTCCTTTTTTTCCAGGTGAAAGTAAAAAACTCCCAAGTTTAACTATATTAGCTGTAACTCTAACAGAAGAGTAACCAGAATAATTAAATCACTTCAAGATTCTTTGAGTTTAGTTTATTTTCTAAAATAAACTAAATAAATCTGTATTTTCAGAGCTGGTTATTGCTGTTCAAAGGTTTACTAACTCCAGTAAGGCAGGACTAGTTCGCAGGGATAAGAATTTGCAGAATGATGGGTTTTGCTTTTCTTTCCACACTAAATGCACCCACGTGCCTGTATTAGCAAGTACTTCTGTCATGATCAGAAGTCTTCTGTCAATATCAGAAATCTAGGTATTATTATTATCTGCTTTCAACACCCTCAAATGTAAAATAGAGCTAATACCTATTCTATTTACCTCAAAAGGATATTGTGAGGATCAAATAATATATTTCTTTACATGCTCTGCAAGCAATAAAAAATGCCAAAGCTATTTTTATTAAGTATGTCACAAAGTTTTCAATGGAATATTTATGAAAAGGTACATTATACAGATTGTAAGCATATTAAAGAATAGATACATAAGAAAAAAGATTGGAAGGAAGCAAACCAAAATGTTCAGTGAAGTTATATTAGGGTGGTAAGATCATGAGTAATTACTTTCCAGTCTTTGTTTTAACTCCCCAACTTTCAGTAATGTGATTATCTCAAAGAAAGAAGAAAGTACCATCAAGAATCACAGATGTTTTAAAATTAAATTTTAAATACACAAATACACTTTCTTCTTAAAAAAATATGACTACACAAAAAACTAAAATTCCCTTTGACCGTATTCTTCTCACTCCCCTTTCCAGAGAAAAACACAATTAGAGGAGTTTCTAGCTTATTGTTGAAAGATACCTTAGATATAATTTGCAGTGATACATTTTCTCTCTCTTTCATCAGAATTAGCCCTACAGGGCAGGAAAGAGTAAATATATCTAGCAGAGAGTATATGAGGGCACAACTTATAAATTTCATGTTCTATATTAAAATTTACTTAAATTCTGCGTTTAGTTTTATAAAGCAGTATTTAACACAAAAATTAATGTTTTAAATTACAGGAGGCCAGGAAAAGTATCATGTACCCTCAAAACAACAATATATTTCCCCATGAGTGCAATACCACACAGCACAGATTAAGTTCATCTTGACAGGTAACTGATATATTTTGATAATGAGGGGAATAAAGTGTTATGATTTCCTTATTCCTTCTCCATTCTACAAAAACCAGATTGAGAAATCCTACTATTGGTTAGAAATAATGGTTAACTCAATATACATCCTGTTAACTTTCCAGACAAAATCACATGGAAATATACTGAAAGTATCAAACAAAAATACCATTTAATTTTGGGGGGAAAGACCATGACAATGAGTGTGGCATTTCCTTAAAAGGTTTAACTTTGAAAACTACAAAAACTCTAAGGTTGACAGACATACTCCTTATGTCACTAGTAGGAAAAGTAACAAGTTTTTGATAAATAAGTTGTTGTTTTACTTCTTGCTAATATACCTTAAGATAAACCTCAAACTTGATTCATCTCTAATTCTACTGTCATCTCTTTGCCTTCAGAAATTTGACTCCAAATTGCCTTATAAGAAAAAGAAAAATATTGGTACTCTTAAGCTCATCATTACAATGTCTTCCACAGAAGCATCTTCTCTGGAGGCATTTATTCTTGCTACATAGTCTCTCCAAATATTTAATTTGGCCCCTAGTGTGTAGTAAAGTTAGAATATTTAAAAGACAAAACTGATAAATTACAGTCAAGATGTTATCAATGTGAGCTATGAGGAAGAAAGCATAATTGTGGTTTTCTACAACAAATTCGCTCAAATTCTGGGGAGAAAAACAAAGCACCTCAAATTTTTGGTCAAGGATTATGTGCAACATAAACTACAAGTAGGCAACCTGAGGCATCAGGAAGAGCTCTGAGCTAAAGTCAGGAAATCTGATTCTGAGTTCAAGCTATGCCACCAACTAGCTGTGGCTTCTGGGATCACTAAACCACTCTTGCTGAAGTTTCTTCATTTGTCAAAAAAGAACAAAATCTATTCTAAATTTGTGTAGGTGTCAGAACATACAGAATACCATGAGATAGTACATTTACTTTAATAATATGAACCAGAAACATTTACAAACCAGCAAAAAATAGGAATATATTAAACATTCAATAAAATCACAACCAAAAACATGTATGTACACAGACACAAACAAAGTTGTCTAAGCATGTCTGAAGGTAAATACTTACCTTCAGAAAGGTATGCATTTCTGAATTCTTTTGTTAATATTTATTTGCTATCTGGGAGGCACAGTTAATATTGAAGGCTCTGAAGTCAGACTGCCTAGATTCAAATCTCACCTTTTATTTATTAGCTGTGGAACTTGGGCAAGTTAGTTAAAATCTCTGAACCGAAGTTTTCTCATCTACACATGAGAACAGTAATAGTACATATTACAGGAGTTGTTGGAAGAATTAATCTGTGTAAATAAAGCAGGTAGTATGGTGTCATCACACAGTGAGGGCCTAACAACAATAATGATAGCAGTAATAGCAGCAAACATTTATTGTTTACTAAGAACCAGGCACTATCTTAAGAGTTTTATGTGTATTATCCCACTTGATTCTTATAACCACTGTATGAGGTAGATGCTATCTATCATAAACCTTTATTTTACAGCGAACAAACTGATCCACAGAGAGGGTAAGTAACTTGTCTATGTTTATTGTGATAGCTATTATGGCTATCCATAAATATTTTCAACTCTCCTTTCAGGAACATAGTAGGACTGCATTCCTCACTGCCTCTAAGATTAGGCAAGGCTCATGTAATTGATATTGGTCAATGAATGTGAGTGCCACATGATTCTTCTGGGCAGAAAATTTGAGTCTATCAGCAATTTGCCATGTTTCCCTCCCCTGAATACAGTGATTGGGGAAGTATATATTACAATAGAGTTTATGTCAGCCTGGTTGCCTAAGCGATCATAAATAACCTAGTCTATCCTAACTGACATCTTCACAGTTAATAAATTTCAGATTTAGTATCACCATTATCTACTTATTCCATAGCTAACACTTAAAGTTTAAGAATAAATTATGAGGCCGGGCACGGTAGCTCACACCTGTAATCTTAGCATTCTGGGAGGCCAAGGTGGGAGGATCATTTGAGCTCAGGAGTTCAAGACAAGCCTGAGCAAGAGGGAGAATCCATCTCTACTAAAAAGAGAAAGAAATTAGCCAGACAACTAAAAATATATATAGAAAAAATCAGCCGGGCATGGTGGCGCATGCCTGTAGTCCCAGCTACTTGGGAGGCTGAGGCAGAGGGATTGCTTGAGCCCAGGAGTTTGAGGTTGCTGTGAGCTAGGCTGACACCACGGCACGTTAGCCCGGGCAACAGAGCAAGACTAGGTCTCAAAAAAAAAGAATAAATTATGAGAGAAAATAATACAATTCTATCCATTTACTTCTTTTTTTGTGTGTGAAACAATTCGGGTACACCATGATCTAGTTTAGTACTACAATTTCAGAATTATTGGTCTAAACATCTTCATTTTCTTGGCCTAGGCAAAGACTTCTTAAAGAGGACAAAGCACTAACCACAAAAGAGAAAAACGATACACTGGAGTTCACTAAAATTAAGAATATCTGCTCATCAAAAGACTCTGTTAAAAGAGTGAAAAGGCCATGGACTGGGAAATTATAGTTGTAATCCATGTACTCACTAAAGACTCATATTCAGAATATATAAAGAACTCCTACAAATCAGTATGAGAAAAATAGATTTTTAAAAAGGGGCCAAATAGAAAATAAAAGAGGCTATCCAAATTATCAATAACTATAAAAAAAAGAGATACTTCTATATACACACTAGAATGGCTAAAATAGAAAAGAATGACAACACACAGTGTTGGCAACAATGAAAAGGAACTGAAATTCTCTTATGTTGCTACCGGGAATTTAAATGGGTGCAGTCACTTTGGAAAACTGTTTAGCTATACCTGCTAAACTATACCTATTTATGAACTAGCAACTCTATTCCTAGTAATATATCCTAGAGAAATGAGTGCATATGCTCCACAAAAGACATGTATGACAATATTCATAGCAGTTTTGTTAATAACAGCCTCAAAGTGGAACCAACGCATGTGTCTATCAACTGTGACATGGATATATTATGATACATTCCTACTATGAAATCAGTGGAATATGATACAGATTGAACTACTGCTATATGAAACATGGATGAATCTCAAAGACATAATGATGAGCAAAGGAAGCCAGATCCACAAGGGTAAATACTCTATGAATCCATTTATATGAAGTTTAATAACAAGTAAAACAATTTCTATAGTGATAGAAACTAGAATAGTGGTTATCTCTGGTGGGGTAAGAGAGAGTACTGACTGGAGAGCTTCCTAAAGCGATGGAAATATTCACAGGTGCATATATGTATATATTCATTGATCCATACAATGAATTTGTGGATTCTTGCACTTTACTGTATGTACCACAGTTTTAAAAAGTTAAAAGAAAAGAAAGACACATTGGTTTTGATAAGAATTTCAAGACCAGAAGGCCTCACAAAGGTCACTGGGTCTAAATACACATCCAGGGCTATCTCAGCCCCCAACCTGAATGTCTCTCTTGGACATGTCTACTCCCACTTCTGAATAGCTCTGACAATTAGAGAAATTTTCTTTATAATGAACTCCAAAACCTATGCCAAAGAGCTTCCATCCTTGGGTTCTCATTCTACCTTTTGGGGACATATAAAACAAGTGTGCTCCTTCTTTGATATATAACCCCTTGATTATTCCAAGACTTATCTCATGACTGCTGATACTCCTTTCAGTTTTAAAAATTCTAGGATTCTATATTTTTATTAGTCCATGTTTCTTTCATAGGCCTCTTTCTCTACATCTTTGCTGAACTTTACTCTTTCAACTGAAGTATTCAAAAGTTTGCTTTTCAACCTGAGTAGATAACCAACTTATAGAGTTTTATTCAAAATATGAATTTTAAATGCCAATATTTACAGTATATAGCTGGCCACATCTGTATGCTTAAGAAAGCAGGGAGAGAAATCTCTCAATGCTTCATACATCAGAATTCCTCATGAAAGATATGAGGAAGTGCAAGTAGCTCAATTGCATTTGGAAAATGCTTATCCTTACATGTTTAGATTGAGAAGATGAGAAAGGTATTTCTTAGACAAAAAATAAGTCAAGTAAAATGGTTATTTTGACCTATACAATGGGAATAAGGATGAATATATTGAAAGCACTGGTTATGCCTAAAACAATAAATCAAAATGGACACCGTGAGCAAATAGAAAAACATTTCCCTAACCTCAAAGAGCCAAGTGAAGAATTCATGGAATTGTGTTATTTTTAAGGCATTCAAAAATCTCTCCAAAGTCAAAGTGTAGGAGATAAAAGCAAAAGCTGAGCTGTGTGAGATGTTTTTCATACAGACGATATGTGTTTGAGTAGTATTCCGGCCTTATGTTTAAAAAGTCAAATCCTGGCCGGGCGCGGTGGCTCACGCCTGTAATCCTAGCACTCTGGGAGG